>SKCR01047251.1:0-30374 GCA_019454045.1 Zanthoxylum bungeanum
CACCAATTTACTTTTCATCATTTTACTTTATGTCTTTTATTTTATTTAAGTTTTTACTACCCGTAAATATGTGTCGTAACTAAGCCAGTTATCTGGGGTTGTGATGAAATCCAATATCACCGGTTTATAAGGGGTTATTTTATAGTTTGAGTAATTTAAAGGTTTACTTATTTAGTCTTAAGCTTAATGCTTCTTGTTATCTGATCACCAATAAGATTGATGTGGTAAATCTAAAATAAACTTGACAAAGGAATTTTAGGTTTCAGCCTTAGACTTAATAACCCACGATCTTCCTTGATGATAGATAACTCTTTAATAGATTTCCTTACAGGATAAACATATACCTGTCGGGCGGGGGTAGCCATAATTGGAACTTAAACTTAATGAATCCAGGTAATTTGGTTGACATAGACATATGGTTCAATTCGGTTAAACTGGGTATTTGCGTCTGACCATCGACATAGGCTTTCGCATAATTTCGCGTTCCAGGTTAGTAAACCAATTTATTACACAAACATAAAATAATCACTTCATCTTTTAAAAGATATTAGAAAGATTCTCAACCCTAGATCTTTGAGTCTTTTGTTATTTTCCTTAGTATTTTCTTTTGTTTATTTTAATTAAGGAAAACCATATTCAACCAATCAAACAATCATTCTCTTCTCCATTTAATTAGATATTTGTAAATAAATAGATTCAACAATTAATAACAACAGTAGGAATTAAGTCCTCGTGGGATCGATATTTTTATACTACTTGAACGATACGTGCGCTTGCGTTATACGTGTGTGTTTACGCCGGTCAGTATGTGTACGTTATTTGAATAAGTTTGTTATTGACTAATACATGCGATTTATCTATATAGAGGTTGAGTTGGTTAAGTGTGATAAGAAATGGGTATAAGTTAAGCTCTTTCTGAGTGGTAAAGATATGTGATTGAGAGGGTGCATATATGAATGAATATTTTTAATTGATAAGTTTCTTTGTCAAATGTTTTCAGATAGAAATTCTAAAACTGAATTTGTTTGAACGATAAGTGAAAAATATGTGGATTGTTATAAAGTTTGGCATTTGAATTCGTAGTAATGTGTATATTTGTATGTTTGATGTATATACATATGTGTATGAGTATTTTGATGATGAGTCAGAGGGTTTTCATGTATGTGCCTGTATATGAGAAATCGTGCTATGAGTTTGTATTACGTGATATGTGTCAATGTGTGTATGTTTAATTAATTGATAATTTAGTGTTGTTTTGGTTATGTGTTATTTGATGCATTGACTGTCATGAATAATTCGTTTTCAGTTACACGATGATTGTAGATATGTTTTAGTGTATGTATGTGTATGATAGAACCCGTGATATACATGGACTGTGTATGTTTTCGTGGAATGAATGAATGATATGAAAACCAGTGTGAATGCGTATAGGTCACGAATGTTAATTTATCATAAGGTTATCGGGATTAAACAAATTTGTTTAACTTACCGACTTGATGATATTTCAAAGATGCTTATTCGTGATAAAGTAAAAGAAAAAAATTAAAAAAATGTAACTTCATGTTTCATATGTTGAAACAGATTCGATGTTAAATGACGTACTCTGTTGATATTCGAATTTTTGCTTTGTATGTTTTGGATGTTTGGCCATTAGATTGGTGCATGCGCGCGTGAGTAAAGAATAGAGGATAATAAAAAGTTGATAATTTTGAACTCGTAACAACTTGATAATTCTGAAAAGCTTCTGATATGCTTGACTTGTAAATTTTATTTGTAGTAAGAGCGTGGTTACTTACAGATTTTTATAACTCACACCAAATCAGTTTGCTAGTTTTGCAGGTTGGCTACCAGATTGGTCAACCACTTCAGCTTTGAAATTCATGCTCGAGACGCCGGATCACCCAAGTTGCAGTCACCCTCTCCAGTGTCCTAGGAAATGTCGTAGAAGTTTAGAGTCCATGATCATTATATTATTCGTCGTGTTGTGCACGCTATTTTATATTTATGTAAATAAATATTTTGATTGTTTATGATGTTGTGGGCACGGAGCCTTTAGGTGTTGAGCATGAGCTTGATGTGTCTTGTGGACCTGAGGTCCTTTAGTATATATGATGTCTATTACAGGTTTCGTTTTGATGTTGGACTGTGTTCCAGGTTGTCCAGTTTTAGGATACATCATGTCATTATTTCTATAAATTTGGAGGTTTATAGAGATGAGTTAATTTTGACACCTACCAGTAGCATCTTGCCTCTGGCGAGATATTACAAGATTTCAGATGGGTTCTATTTATTAAAGAGTATTCAGTACAAAATCAACTCAACACTCAAACCTAATTCAATTATATTGAATTGCGATTATGAAAACATCATATTGGATAATAATTAATATCGATGTCCAGTTTCTTGCTTTGACATGATAAACGTGGATATGACTCTCAATGGGTATGGTTTGGTGTCAAAAGATTTAGGATTTGGTTGTAAGGTTTTAAGTTCGAGTTTAGGAGGTGTATTTCTTGTAAGAACCTGAGATAGTCGGGAATTTTACAAACTCCGTTTAAATTCGGGTCGGGTGATTTGACGGCGATATTTCTAACATTTCAAAAAAAAACAAAAGGTATATAGGACTGCAAATATAACGTGGGATAGCTATTGGGATTTGACGTAATTAATGATAAAGTCTTGATTCTTTACAAAGGTTTTACAAAAATAAAAACTAAATTGAATTGGGGTTAGAAAATATGGGAAAGGTCGATAAACTTCACTAATCTATAATTAGATCCATTGAACAGGCAAAAGCCGAATTGGCGAATTCTCGAAGCCAAAGAGGTGAAGGCAAGGATCATAATCTTGAAAAGCATGAGCTAAAAATCCAGAAGTCACCAGTAGCGTATCCAAAATATTAATTTCGTGTGTGGTGAAGTTTGATTTTTCAAAAAAATAAATAAATAAATATTCTTTATTTTAAAATAAGTAAATAAAAATTATTTCATTAATTTGTAAGATACTTTTAACAAATTTCGTATTGAGCGGGGACAACTGCTCCTTCTTGAGAATCACCCAACCTAATTTAGAAGTCGGTAAAAATTGTTTCGGGTATTAAGAAACCGAAATGGAAAAATAAAACCGATTAGTTCGGTTCGATTTGGTTTCGAAATGGTTCAGTTCACAATCTAACTGAACCGAAACCCAAAATAATTATATAAGAGTCTAACAGTCCAACCATATCATAGTATGATGATACAAATCAAAAGTAACTATCAATAATATCCGAACGAAAAGCAATGAACAAACCAAATCTGTTACAAGATCAAATATCATACAATGCAATGAAGTCCAAAAGTGACTATCAATAATATCAGTTATGCCTGTGATAAACAAACAAAAGTAACAATTCCATAATACATTACTACCAAACCACAATACATTACTACCAAACCACAATAAATTATGGTTTAGTATGAAGTCCAAAAGTGACTATCAATAATATCAGAATTGCAAGGACATCACTTACAACATGTGCCAAAATTAGATAATTAGAAGAATTCAACCTCCACCACAATAAATTATGAAACTTTGGATTAGATGGATCTTCAACACCACCAGTCAAGTATTTCCCCACCTCATTTGATACATTAATAGTATTTTTAATTCTTTTCCATCTTATTGTATCTCACAAAAGGGGACACATCTTCAAGATTACCGCCTAAGGTCAAATTCAATACAATATCTTCAAAAAAATTGGGTACCACTTCCACTAGCAATACTATCATCATATGATGGTTTAGAGTGTCATGTGCTATAAGCCTTATAAAACTTATTCAGAATCTCTATTTGCAGTCAAAGTAGTCAACCTATTCAGAATCTTAACCACCTTATTAGAACAAAGATTTGATGTCACACTAAGCAAGGAAGAAAATTTAAGAGTGGCATCATAAAAACTCGTCAAAAACTTGACAAATCGATCAACATTGGCCCAGTCATTAGCATCAGATGGCCCTTCCATTCTATTCCCATTTTCATCTTCTCTAAAGTACAAATCATAAGGTCTATCTTATTTTGCCATTTGATCAAATGATATATGATACTTTAATGCAACGCTGACATCAAATATGTTGAGTTCCACCAAGTTGGACAATCCATAATCAAATATTGTGTTCCTTAAAGTCATATGAGACAATACAATTCAAAATGTGTGCATAATAACGCACATGTATATATTCACCAAAATTAATTTCATGTGGGATAAAGTTTGATTTTCACAAAAAAAAATTAGTAAATATTTTTTATTTTAAAAGAAGTAAATTAAAATTATTTCATTAATTTGGAAGACATTTTAAAAAAATTTCATATTGAACGGGGACAATTGTTATTGCTTTAGAATCACTCAACCCAATCCCAATTACCCTAAACACTCTAAAAAACCAATAATCATTTTATTTTGAGCCCTCTGTGTAAGGCTGAATAAACCCACGAATCAACACCCTAACTACAGTTATAACCTTCTTCGGTGATGCATATAACTGTTAAAGGAAAAAAAGTCATTTGAATTAATTCTTTATGATCTCTTAAATCTTCAATATGATTTTAGAAGTTTTAAAATAATATTTTGGAGATGCAGAGATTAACTCAAACAATTCTTTCCTTTAATAATAATAAATTGTAATATGTGTAAACTCTTTCCAAATTTTCCATCAACGAAGGCTCCACTTTGTTAATTTCCTTCTTTTGTTTTGTTCCTAATTTTTATTTCAACTTTTGTCTGAGCGTGTAGTAAATAATTAAGCAAAATGGTGGTCGTTGTTGAGGTTGCCAATTTGCTTTTGCCAACCTTTTTATTTTGAATTTTTTTTTTTATTTAAATATTGTTATACATTCTTCATATATATTTACAAATCTATTGTGATAGAGTAGATAAACAATTCAAATATCCATCGAACATGAATCTAAAAATCTATTTTCATATCTCAAGCGAGAATTACTTCCAATTATCAGGAGATATATGTTCATATATTCATATTTTTATTGACATGTTCAGTGCCTCTAAATGCAACTGCCAACAAAAAAAAAAAAAAGGTTTAGCGTGTGGTGTTTGAACATTAAACTCATTCAACCAAAAGTAATATGAGTATAAGAGTTGAAGGGACTAATATTTGTTGACTTTTGCTCTTCTTAAACTGTCTTAAATAGTTAATTTTGTATAAATTACATTATGTTGATTGACAAATGTGAGTTACCTTAGAAAATTTTAGTTGAGAAACACTTGTTAAATTTATTAGTCTATATGGATTTTAGTAATTTGATGAGTACCTATAATATACACTTTTCAAGTGTATTTATAATTGTTTTCCCTCATAAATTATGTTCTTCAATGTATTAATTGCACTAATATTCATTATTTTATTTTCTATGATGCATTATTTGAAGAATTGAGCAAAAATGATTGAAAACCCCAAAATTCCCAATTTACACCTGTGACTTCCTAATTAGCGTAATTTTTAATATTTTAGTCACAACATTTGCATACAATATCCAATTGAGGTGATTCAAATTGTGTTGGAAAAAAGACTCAATTATCTACAATTTTGTAGTTTACGTTGAAGTCTGAATCGAACTACTTCATTGCTAAAATTGAGCTTGAAACTTCCAACACTGCACCATCAGCTTGCGTCGCGACGCCTAGACAGTTCTGTCAGACGCAATTGTGGAAGACTTCAAAAATTGAATAGGAAACTTGGTTGTTATGATATCTTTATAAAAAGAACGTTTAGGGTTACTTCACATAGATTTTTTGGGAGCCAAATAAGCCTTTTTTTGAGGTCAAATAAGCCTCTTTTGAGGCCAAAACACTCTTCAAACACAGCTTCCATTCAAGAACAACCAAATAAGAAAATTAAGTAAGACTCAAGAGGAGAAGATTGGAGGTTTCATATTTTGAAGATTGACAACCTTCATGATTTGTTTTCCTTATCCATATTTTCTTATTCTTTTGCTTATGTTTATTATATTGAACATGATGATTTTGTTATTCTTCTTCAGCATGAACTAAATCTTGTTCTAGGAATGTAATGGAACTCGATATGAATTTTTATTAATTAAATTTTTTATGATTGATTTGTGATCTTCTATGTGGATTATTTACCATTCTCTTAGCTTAATGAGTTCTATTGCTTGATCAATTATATGATAGTTGTGGTAAACCCTAAAGAGCGTGGAAAACAAAATTTCGGTTTAGCCCTGGGAATTGATAACGTGTGATCTCATTCTATTGAATAGATTTCCGTACATGATAGAAATATACCTACAGGGCATGTGTAACCATAATTATAACTTGATCGTAATGAGTTTGGTTTAGATTAATTACAATAGGAATATAGGTAATTGAACTAAGTTGAACTTTTCTACTTGACCATCGGAAGAGGTTTGTAGATAAATTCGTATTTTAGGTTAATAATTTATTATTATAAAGAGAGGAGAAATATTTAAGGGATTATTGTGGGGAAGTTGTGATCCTCGGTTCTTCTTACCTTGCGACTTTCTCTTTTTTTTTTCTAAAATTTATTTTTCTTTTCCTTTGATTTAGTAGTTAATACATATTTCTTCAAAATCATTAATTTAAATAAGGTTAGGATTTGTAAAACTTTAATATTACATATTAATAACAATTCCTCATAGGATCGATATTTTTATATTACTTGTGCGATATATGCGCTTGCGTGCTATATAAAATTGAATCAAGTTTTTGACACTATTGCTCGGGAATTATTTATTTTTGTTAGTATTAGAGTAATCAATATTAGTCTTACTTATACCTTCTTTTTATTTATTTATTTATTTATTACTTTAGTTCATTTTTTTTTTCAGGCTTTCCAAATAATGTAGTACCAGTGGGCTACGGGAGAACCAAGAGCTTTAAGAGATCATAATGCACGATATGTTGGTGGGATAGAGTACATGTTGGAAGATATTTATAAAAAACTTAAAGTCCTGAAGATACAGTACTTGTTGACAGGCATTTATTAAATGTTTGGGAATTTAAATGTCCAAGCGTTTCATAACATAATAATGAATTGTGAGATATGTGGGGGGAAACCACCCTATTGATCATTTCACAATCAACTACAACTCATGATGAAAGAACCATCCTAACTTTGTCTGGAACGATACTTTTGGATAAGGACCATAAGAAAGACGCGATCCTCCCTCAGGATGTCAGTAGTAAAATATTGGACAAGGGTATGAGAAGAAGCAAAGCTTGGAGGAAATGATTGCAGACATATTCAAGAAGTAAGAAGCTAAATATGATGTATTTTTTCAGAGTCAGACGACATCCTTGAAAATATTGGAAGCCCAAGTGAGACAGTTCGCCAATAACCAGAGTTTTATACCCCAAATGACAATACCATGTGACATTGAAGAAGACTCATGGAATCAATAGATTTACAAGGATACAATATTGGAGAGAGATGCAGAGTCGTATATAGAGATTGATAAATCCATTCAAGAACCTTATCTAACAGAGTCTAGAGTTGATCGAGAGCATCATCTATTCATTCAGAACATTTATGAGGAAGTTGGAAAAAAGAGTTGGGCAAGAGCAATAGTGTGATCCTATTGAAAATTTTTATGATATAAAGAAACACATCACAACATGGAGAAGCTAACGTCATTGATACCGCCTATACGCTTGATAGAATAACACAATCATTCCAAGTCAAACATCCTACAAGACCTCCTGATAGTTCATATTTCCATTCAATAACTCATAAAGGTAAAAGTTTGAAGAAGGTGGCAGGAGCAGATAGTAGAGATGATCTCTATTTATCATCTCATGTTTGGAAAATGAGGTTAAATATTAACGCTCATGGCATTGTCTTATTTAGGATATATAAAGCCACATGGAAACCTCCTTGAAGAACGTTCCTTAGAGAAATTCTAGCAAATGACTATAAACTAAGCGCTTTTTGGGAGGCAACCCAAGCGTTTATAATTTTTTTTTTATGTTTTATTTTATTTTTATTTAATTAGTTTATTTGTGTTTATATTATATTTTTCTTTTCTTTCGATGATCTAGGTTTCAACATAAGTTTACAAGTCGCTGTTTTGACTTCACGCTCTAACAGAAAAATTTCTAAATCATCATCGCTAAAGCTGTGGAATATCTATTTCTTTTCCCTCTATTTTTATTCTTTCAACATTGAGGACAATGTTTATTTTAATTTTAGGGGTAGGGAATAGAAATATGTGTTTATATTTTAAAATTTTTTATTTTGAGTCATGCCTTGGTTAGAATATCACATGCATATGATATAGATTTGATCTGTTTTAAAATACTTGGCTCTTAGAAAATGATAAGTGTTGTTGATGTCAATGCTCAATTCTTAAATTGAGTTTGTTTTGAGATGATTCGTTGCATATTCAATATCAAATGTCAAGTCTAAACTAAAACATAATTCATGTATGAGATAATTAGATTGAATGAATGACCATTAACCTAGATTTATCTTTATCTTAAAATTGTATGAAGGCTAGCATATCATAGAGTCACATATAATCTTTAAGCGTGAAGCTACCCATGGGCAAGTGTAAAGCTTTCATGAGGAGAAATTATACCTTAAAGGGTAATAAAAAAAAGCTCAATCAAGAAAGAAAGAAAAGAAAAAGGAACAACAATAAACGGTAAAGCCAAGATACATGAGCTTAACGATAAGACATAGAGACTTTAAGATACATAGGTTGGTTTGACCATTATATTTCGATTGTCGAAATGAAAAATTGCTAAGATTGATGATCTATGGAATAAACTCTAATGGAATTGATTCACAAGCACACTACAAGAATTTAATTGAGATGAATTTGATTTTTGAATGAAGTTACCACTGTTTACAGTCTTTTAAAATTTTATTTGAGCCACTGGTATCTTATATAATGATCTTTGAAATATTATTGTGAAAATCTAATCATGTTGTGTATGTTGTGTCTTTTTATATTTGTTTATTTAGTAGTTTTAGATGATATTTGTGGGTGTCATTGGTGTAAGCCCTCACGAAATTATAACACGTCCATTATGGCCACTTAAGGGTTTAAAGGCTTATTGCATACGCTAAATACAATCGTGATCCCTACAAAAGTGGCTTAGTTAGTTTATTTATTATTTATTTTGTTATTTACGTTTGGCTTGAGGACAAACAATCATTTAAGTTTGGGGGTGTGATGAGTACCTATAATATACACTTTTCAAGTATATTTATAATTGATTTCCTTCATAAATTATGTTCTTAAATATATTAAATGCACTAATATTCATTATTTTATTTTCTAAGATGCATTTTATGAATAATTGAGCAAAAGAGTGAAAACCTCGACATTCCCGATTTGCACCAGTGACTTTATAATTTACACAGTTTTTAGTATTTTAGTCATAATTTTTGCATACAATGTCCAATTGAGGTGATTCAAGTTGTGTTAGAAAGAATTCTCCATTATATATAACTTTTTTTAGTTTATGTCGAAAACTGAATCTGAATCCTTCATTGCTAAAATCGAGCTTGAAGATGCCAACTCTGCACAGCTAGCTTACGTCGCAACGCCTAGGCACTTGTGTCAAGACGCAAATACGGAACACTTTAAAACTTAAATAGGAAACTTGATCGTTATTATATCTATATAATGGGAACATTTAGGGTTACTTCACATACATTTTTAGAGAGCCAAATAAGCCTCTTTTGAGGCCAAAATACTCTCCAAACATAGCCACCATTCAAGAACAACCAAGAAAAAAAAGATCAAATAAGAATCAAGAGGAGAATATTGGAGGTTTCATATCCTTCATGATTTGTCTTCCTTATGTTGGAGTAAATGCTTGAGCGCCAATTAGAATAATGCATTGTACAATATAGTCTATTATTTATTAATAAATTAACTACATCTTCATTTCAATTTTGTTAATGGTAATTATTATTGTGTCATTATCTCTTAGTGTATATTGGTTTAATATGTACATATATATGTTGAGATTGACATCAACCTTAGAATAGTCATGTAATACTACTGAACACTGGGTGTAGTCCGATATAAGGATAGTATTAGTATTATAAATTTTTCTTAAAGTGTGTATATATATTCCTAGCTATTGGTTTTGGAATACGGTTTAATTCCCATGACTTATAAGACTATCACTTTTCGTATATTGGAATTAGAGTTCCAATGGTCTAACCCAATGGATCATGAGCAAGGGAAGCTCGTATAGATATGTGGGTATTCGTTGGAGTAAATATTGAATGACCTGTATATGATTCTTAATAGTTGGTAGTACACAGCATCGTCATGGTTGACCTCTAGATATTCGTTGGATGTGGATCGATACACTCGTTAATCGATGTGTATCAAGATATGATCCATCGGCCTGACTATGTACGATTTGGGGTTTAGGTATCCACATTTATGAGTCACGATTATTAAGACTTTGTCCAAAGCCGATCATATAGGATTGATCGCATATACATCAGAAATAGTGTAATGATTAGTTATAAAAAATAGTGGACATGTCGACAATATGAGATGTGTACCTTGGAAACTTGATGGTATTTCCTATGCACAAATCAGATAGCCTATGACGAAATTATTGTTAAACATATGTGATGACCTTCTTTTGTATAGTTCGGAAAGGTCATTTGTGTTCTTCGTAATTTAGAGGTAACAGAATTGCATACATATGAGTCGGGGTCATATAAAGAACGTGTCTAAACTTAGAGAGTCTCACAATATGAAGTGTACTCATTGAGCACTTGGGTAGCTAATCATGTTTGATAATAAATAATATTTGATATTAAAATTATCAATTAAAATAATTAAATATTATTGAATAACATTAATTATTTACTAAACTAATTGAAATTAATTAGATTAATAAAATTAATTTAATTGTTAAATAAATAATCACCTAAGGGCATTATTATAATTTCATAAATATCTCTACAAGTGGAAGATATTTTGGTAATTATAAAAAATGTATTAATATATGTGCATGCACTTAATTGATTTTGATTAGTCAAGTTGTAAAACATAATTATTAGATTACACCTAATATGTATATTTGGACAAATGAGATTAAGCCCACTATAAATTTTAATATACTTTGATTAATATAAAATAAAAGATAAGCTTAAGCTTAAGCATAAAAGATAAGATTAACCTAATATAATTATAGGAGAAACTTTTGAAGTTCTCTATGACTTTCAACAAAAGTAGAGATTTTGAAGATTTGATCTTTCATCCAAGCTTGCTAGGTAAAGTTTTAATGTCATCTTTTATGCTATATTTTTCAATATTGATTTGGTATCATTAGTGAAGCATATGGTGATGTATTTTGTATTTGATGCATAATAATATAGTTTGAAGTTGAAATAAGGTTAAATATTTGTGTATAGATAATTTAGAAGCTTAAAAACATAATATCATTGTGATTGGATCAAGTTTTGTGTATATTGGACATAAAACATAAATGTAGGAGTTTTGAACTCTAGATAAAAGTTTAGAACTATGGCTACGATTTTTAGAATCACTTGACCATCTTTAAGTGACCTACAATTATTCAAGGGGTGCTTCTTTGTGGGATTCTTGTTTGTTTTATTTTTTAATTCTAATTTATGCATATATGTATTTTGAATATATTTATACTTTGTAAAAATACTTGATATTTTGAAAAATATGATTTTATTTCTTTAATTATTTTAGATGTGTTTAATATATTTTTATGTTGATTTTGATGTTAAAATTTTAATTTTAAGTGTTTAGAAGTGATTGAAGAAAATTGGAAGTGATTTGGGTGAAAAACCCACAATTTTCTAGTTCTCTGGAAATTTTTACACTGGGAAAGTGCACAGACTGCGCAGTGTGCATAGAACACGCAACGTGTATGGAATCTCAAGCAGTTAACCACTAGAAAGAAGGCCTTACATGAGACCTAGTAGACGAAATGAAGGCACAATACCAATGGGAGAGGCATGACGCGCGCGCTGAAAGTGAATATCGGATTTTCAAACCTTATTTTTTATGCTTCCGGATTCCAATTCATCCTGAATTTTTTCCTATAAATTCGAAATGGAATAAATTATCTCATTTAGTTTAAAAATACATCCATCTATGTATTCGCTGGTTTGATCCATTTCTGCTGTGTATGGCTCCGATCCAACCCTATTAGATCTTGATTCGCCTCAACAATATGGTATCGGAGCAGGTCTTAACCACGAAAGACCTATTAAAATCATGCTCTACATGTTTGACATGTATTTGAATCTATGCTTTTATATTTTAATTTGATTATGTTTGAGACATATTTGATATGCGTTGCATGTTTTAAATTAAAATTATTTATTTGACCCAGACATGTTATTTAATGCTTTGATGTCATAAATCTCACATGAGTGATAGTATTAATAATGTTGGAGAATTATTGGATGGTCTGTCTTGTCAATACAAATATGAGCGAGTTCTTATTACTTGCGTCAATACCATCATTATTGTGAGGGCATAAATAATTGGGATTTTGACCACTCCAGTAAAACATTTGATGTATTGTGATGAGTTGACGTAATCACCTAATATTGTCATTATTATGAAGGTGTGTTAGTGAAGCTCATTAGTGCATATTGATAAACATACACCTAGAACACGTCTTAATCCAATACCGTTATTATTATGAAGATAAGAAACAGTTCAGGATCAAATTTAAGGTCATATTGAATGTGATTGACCGATGAGGTCTACCTAAACAGTTCGGAAAGATTACGGAATTATGTAAAATAGTGGGAGGGCACTAATAGATTTAAAATCCATAATCGTATTGGTATTTTATATTGATATGAAAATATTCTTCTAATGTTTATTATTATTTTGCAGATGGCAGCTGCAAATCCATTAGCGCAACTTTTGGATTCCAACAAATTGAAAGGGGCTGAAATCTACTACGAGTCGGAGATGAACATTCACCTTATTTTGGAATCAGAACAATTGCGTTATGTGACACTCAATTCATAGTCTGTCGACGTCGATCATGATTTAATGCCTATGGAGTGGAAGACATTTGAGAAATGGAAGAATGATAACATGAAGGTGAAGTCTTACATTTTAGGTTCAGTGACACATGATTGTTTAGGAGTACATAGATATACCTAATGCCTAAAATATTATGAGAACGCTCCAGGAGTTGTTCAAGGAAAATCAAGAAATTGAGATATATCGGAGGTCCAAGGAGTTATTCCATATTACGCTTAAGGATGAATGAGCAATTCATTCATGTTTTGAACATGATTGACCAGATCCAAAATTTAGAATGATAGGGCACTACGATTGATGATAGGCTGGGCTGAAATCTGATTTTATCTTCTCTACCTGGTACATATGATGGATTTGTGTTGAACTTTTACATGCATTCAATGAAAGCCACTTATGAAGTACTTCATAATATGTAGCGCACGACGGAATAAGACTTTAAGAAAGGGGATCTCAATTTATACCTCCATGGTGGAGTGAGTTCTTCGAAGACTTCAAGGAAGTCGAAGAAAATTAAAATGGGAAAAATGAAAATAGCAAAGAAATACTCCAAGAAACCAACAAAATATAAAACTGCAAGATCGAAAGTAGCTCATGATGAATGTTTTCATTACAAGAAGTCTGGACACTGGAAGCGAGATTGTCCAGATTTAAAAGGAAAAGAATTACCCTCAGGTACGCTTTCTATTTTTCCTATTATTGACATCTATTTAGCCTTAGATGTAAATAGTGGTTGGGTGTTAGACATCGGCAGTCCTACTCATTTTGCAACTCTGTGCAGGTCATGAGGGTTAAAAAAGGCTTGAGAGAGGGGAGATCCAACTTAGAGTTGGCAATGGAGAGACTTTGGATGTCAATGCCATAGAAACAGTTATTTTAGATCTCTCTTATGGATGTAAAATAGTTTTGCATGACTTCTATTTTATACTCTCTCTAATCAGACATATTATTTTATTACCTGTATTAGAAAAAGAGAGATATAATATAAATATTAAAGTTGGTACTTTATCTTTGTATAATAAAGATAAATATTTGATATGTAAATGTTCTTTATTTAACGGTCATTATATTTTGGAAATAAATGTAGATGTCTTTAATGTAGAGAAAAATAAAAGTAAAATATTTGAATTAAATAATACTGAATTATGACATATGAGATTAGGTCACATAGGTGTTAGTTTGGTTAAGGATGATTTGATTGAAAATCTTATTTTAGATCTTTATCCGATTTATGATTCATATATCCAAGAGAAAATTACAAATGTGTTATTCCTCAGTGTGGGATACCATACTAATGATTTATTAGAGCTAGTACATAGTAATGTGTGTCGTCCATTAAATCATATTGCTCATTATGGTCTACATATTCGTGACTTTCACGGATGATAAGTCACGATTTGGTTATATATTTTTGAGAAGACATAAAATCGGAAATAGTGGAAAAGTTCAAAATATTCCCAAATGAATTTGAAAGCAAACCGGGAAATTCATCAAATGTCTTCGATCAGATAGAGGTGGTGAATACATGAGCGAATAGTTCGGATGTTATTTAAGGGAGAATGAGATTCTCGCCCAAAATAGCCCGCTGGGAACTCCTCAACATAATGGTGTGTCTGAGCGACGAAATCGTACTATATTGGATATGAAACGATGTATAATGATTTACACAGATCTTCCATATTATCTTTGGGGTTATACTTTACTTATTGTTGCCCACATACTGAAAAGAGTTCCATCAAAAGCTATTTCTACGACTCCATATCTGATATGGTACGGTAGAAATCTAATTTTTAAATATTTAAGGATTTGGGGTTGTCTCTCCCGCATACGTTAGAGTCACGCATCAAGATAAACTAGTACCTAGGCGTATAAATTTAGATTCATTGGATATCTTGAAAATTATCTGGGATATCAATTCTATGATTATGAGAAATGAAATGTATTTGTTGCTCGTTATGTTACTTTTCTTGAAAAGACATTTTCGAGAGAAAGTGAGATTGTAGAAAGATTGAACTCGATGAGTTCGATCCTAACTTAGAGGAACCTGAGATGGAACCAGAGATCCAACTAAGTGATGGATCTTCAACACATGTTCTACGTAGGTCGAGTAGAGTGTCGAGGTATCCAGTAAGACAATTTTTGATATTTGAAATGAGCCTCGATGTTCTTCTCATTAAGGATACAAATCTGACCACGTATAAAGAGACGATATTAGATATTGATTCAGGAAAATGCCAATAAGTCATGAAATCCGAAATAGATTCTATGCATGACAATCAAGATAAGACTTGGTTGAGTTTCACGTAGGTGTTAAAACTATTGGTAGTAAATAGGTTTATAAAAGGAAGTACGGACCCGATGGAAATGTGAAAAACTTTAAGGTTCGACTAATAGTGAAAGGTTACACTCAACATCCCGAGATTGACTATGAGGAAACTATTTCACTAGTCGTCATGTTAAAATTCATTAGGATACTTTTAGCCATTACTACATATCACGATTATGAGATATATCAGATGGATGTGAAAATCGCGTTCCTAAATGTATGCCTCGATGAGAATATCTATATGGAACAACCAGAGAGTTTTATATCCAATGAGACTTCAAACATAGTTTGTAAGCTCAAGAAGTCCATTTATAAACTTAAACAAGCATCCCGAAGCTGGAATCATCATTTTGATGAGATAATTAAATTATATGAATTCATCATGAACGAGAAACAACCGATTGTTTATAAGAAAATTAGTGAGAGCATGGTAGTACTTTTTGTTCTATATGTAGACGATATCCTTATCATTGGGAATGATATAGGATTGATGTAAAGTGTAAAGCCTACCTTTGCAAGAATTTTCCATGAAAATTATAGGTGAAGCTTCATATATACTGGATATAAGGCTCTACTGGGATAGAGAAATGAAGGTTATAGGATTGTCACAATCAACGTACATAGAGAAAATCTTAGAAATGTACAGTTTTATGAACTGCGAGGCAGTAAATGTAACATTTCAATACGGCATACATATTTCAATGAAAATGGCACCTCAGACTAAGGAAAAAAGAGTTAGAATATTTAACTTGTCATATACTTCTTGTATTGAAAGTATTATATATGTTTTACTATGTACAAGACCCAACATTAGTTTCGATGTTAGTATGATTAGCTGATATCAATCTGATTCAGGTAATCAGCATTGGGTAGCCGTGAAACATATCCTGAAATACCTAAAGGGTACTAAGAATAAGTTTCTAATTTATGGAGATGATGACCTACAACTTAAGGGTTATATAGACTTCGAATTCCAAGTAGATCCAGATGATAGAAAGTCTACATCTAGGTATATATTTACCCTTAATGGTAGTGCAATGTTGGATAATTATGACCCATAGCATCACTATTTGTACAAAACATGGTGTTGTTGTACAAATTAACTATGTGACAAAGGAAATTGCTTTTTTATCATTTGTAATTCGATTACCTGGATATATAAATGATAAAAGTCCTTATGATTAGTTCCGGATTAATAAGATATGAGACAGTATTAATCCACAAAGGTTTAATCATTAAATATCCCTAGTCGTAGTATTATCGAGACTGGACATCGATAATGCGGAATAGACTAGTATTACACTTGTGCGTGTTATGGAAGCGTAACGACATAGTTCTCATATATTTGGGTATTGGATACTCATGCAAGTGTAATAGAAGGTTCTGTTTACCGATGGTACGGAAACATCTTCGCTCTGGATAGATCCCTCGGAATCCCATTGGTAGTATGACTATGTGTCTATAGGAATCCGAATCAGGGTAGGTGTATTTGATCTTAACCTGAGACTTGTATCGCTAATACTTGCGACAATCAATATACTTTGGTTTTGGTCGTCTGGGGCTTTAACAGGTTCTGTGTACGCCTCTTCTGGGTATATTGAGAATCGTAGTGTATTGGGTGTGATGTCAAGATGGAAGTATCACTTCAGTCATATGGAAAAGATGATCACGCAGGGATACAGAACTAGTACTTGACCGGCTTAAACACACACGTATAACGCAAGCGCACGTATCGTTCAAGTAGTATAAAAATATCGATCACACGAGGACTTAATTCCTACTGTTGTTATTAATTGTTGAATCTATTTATTTACAAATATCTAATTAAATGGAGATGAGAGAGATTGTTTGTTTGTTTGGTTGAATGTGGCTTTGCAAAATGAATAAATAAAAAGACAAAAGAAAATACTAAGGAAAATAACAAAAGACACAAAGATCTAGGGTTGTGATTTATTCCAATACCATTATAAAGATGAAGTGATTATTTTATAGTTAGGAAATACAATGATTTATTAACCTGGAACACGAAATTATGCGAAAGCATCTGTCGATGGTCAGACACAAATACCCAGTATAACCCAATTGAACCATATTCCTATGTCAACCACATTATCTGGATTCATTAAGATTAAGTTCCAATTATGGCTACCCTCGCCCGACAGGTATATTCCTATCCTGTAATGAAATCTATTAAAGGGTTATCTATCCTCAAGGAAGATCGTGGGCTATTGAGTCTAAGGTTTTAAACTTAAAATCTCTATGTCTAGTTCATTTTAAGTTTACCTAATCAATTTTATTAGTGATCGGTTAATAAAAAGCATTAAGATTAAGACTCAATAAATAAATCATTATATTACCCAAACTATAATCTAACCCTTATAAACTGGTGATATTGAAATTCATCACAACCCCAGATAACTATTTAGTTACAACACATAACTAGGGCTAGTAACTGAAAAATAAAAGACATAAAGTAAAAATACTGAAAAGTAAAAGACATAAAGTAAAACTGAAAAGTAAAATAAAATAAAATGCTAAGGCAAAAGGAATTACTTTTACTACTACTAATTTAGATATCTCCCATAAAATAATATATAAACTTGTGATATTATTTAACCAACCGACCAATCTGGCGGTATCCTGATTAAGTCCAATTAAGTCCAACCAGCCATATAGGCGGTAATATTTGTCCATAATCCAGCCATAAAGGCGGTACCAAAATAAATTTACCAACCGACCAATCTGGCGGTATCCTTGATTAATCAGGTTCAAACCAACAGAAAATAAATATACCAACCGACCAATATAGCGGTATCCTTTATTAATCAGTATTTTAATTAGTAAATATATTATTTTTAAGGGAGATTAATCTAAATAGTAACAGTAAAAGAATTACCTTTCACCCTAGCTGGGAAATTACTTTCTCATGAATAGTAAAAACTGTAAAAAGTAAAAAGTAAAAATTAAAAATTAAATTACTATTATTACAAATGGTAATTAAAATAAATTACAAAACTAAAAATTAAAAAACTAAAAAAATAAAAATTCTAGAGAGAGAAATCAAGAGAGAGAGAGGTCTGTGAAATCTGAAATTTCGCGCTGAATTTATAGGCAAAAATTTCACTGTTCGAGCGTCGCGACGCCAAGCCCTCAGCGTCGCGACGCTGGATTTTGTCGATGTGGCACGATGAGAAGGCGACACGTAGCAAGGCGGCTGACTGTTCACGCGACACGTGGCAAGGCGGCTAAGACTCAATTATTGTGATGACGTCATTGATGACGTCATGCTGATGTGGCAATGACGTGGCGCTGACGTGGCGATGACGTGGCTTTGGCGTGTGTTGCAATTGTCGGCACAATAGGATTGCGACACGTGTCGCGCTGTGATTGGCTGATGCTAACGTGGCAAGTTGACTTCGTTGACCTTGTGACGTGTCTGATGACGTGGCGTGACACATGGCGAGTTGACTCGTTGACCGCTGACATGGCTGATGACAAGGCGACACGTGTCAAGTCAAAGTGTCGGCAGCATATGATGTTGACACGTGGCACGGCGCACGTTAGCAGATTCGTTGTGATGGTGACAAGTGTCACGGCGCATTTTAGCAAAGTCAAACTTCTCAAATCCTGATCAGTTGACCAGGCGCACGTTAGCAGATTCGGCGCATGCTGGGCGTCGCGACGCGGAAGGTCTGGGCGGCGCGACGCTGGAAATTACCAAAATGCCCTTTTTCGCCAATTTTCACTGTTTTACTCCAAATCACCTCCAGAATGTCCTGAAACTTTATTTATCTACAAAATAACACAAAACACATCAAAACATTCACAAAACTCGAGAACTATACAAAATATTAGATTAAATGAGTGGGAAATAGTGATATAAATACCACTCATCACACCCCCAAACCTAACATTTTGCTAGTCCTCGAGCAAAATACAAAATAAAATAACAGAATAAAATTTAACTAAGTCATTTTCGTAGGGATCACGGTTGCATTTAGCATATGCAACAAGCCTTTAAACCTCTAGGTGTCCCTAGTGGACGAGTTGTAGTCTCGTGAGGGTTTACAGCAATGATACCCACAAACATTTTACAAAAGTAAAAATGCAGTAAAACTAATGCACACAAAAGCAAAAAGACAAGAGAAAATAGAATAAAGAAGTTAGTAACTAATCAAGTGAAACTTCTACTCCAAGTTACTAGATGTTTTGTTTCTTTCTAAATTACCGAATCAGTAAATTCTCCGATTATTTTTACCTTTCTTCATATACACAGCCAACATAATATTAAACAACTCATTTTTGCCCACAACAGTCATAAGTGCAGTTGATAAGAGAGTAATATTTTTGTCCTAAAGTTCTATCAGATTTCACACCTTTTTGTAGCAATGGAATAATTTTTCTGATTTTTCTGATTTTTTCTTTGATTTTCTGAATTTTGACTTTTTATTTATATACAATACCTTCCGTCTATGTAGCGAGCTTTGGTCGGTGGCTCCCAAACCAGTTGGCTTTATGGCACCAGGTGTTAAGACACCCCTACGAACTTAATTACTCAGACTTCAGATATGAATATATTATTTTGTAGCATCTTTGATCCATGTAACGAGTTTTGGGCCAATGACTCCCAAACCAGTTGGTCTTAGGGCACTAGGTCTTAAAACACCCTTACAGACTTAATAACTCGGTCCCCAATGTCTTAAACAGTAGAAGAAGAGTTTAGAAAATCGTACCTGATTAGCTGAAATTCTACAGGAAATTAAAGGTTAAGATCCAGATTAATCCTACGCCTCTTACCACGATCGTCCTCAGACCATTTTATCTTTGAAATGATAGGGTCAACTTGTGGTTCAAAGGCTACGAGTTGATCAATTAGATCCGATGCAGTTCTGGCAGTAAATAGGAGTTCTTTCATAGGTTTCGACACGAACCCATTTCTCCGAGCATCATCAAGAAACACACAAAGAAAATCATAAAATCCATCAACGTTGAGTAGTCCAAGCGGTTTCTGGTGTATGTTCAGGTTCGCCCAAGATAGTACTATAACAATTTCCTCCAATGTGCCCAAGCCACCTGGCAAAGCAATAAAAGCATCAGAACGGTTAATCATTTCTACCAGTCGTTCAGACATACCTGGCACGATCAGTTCCTCTCCGTTTGTTGATCCAATAAGATTCGCTTCTGCCAAGGGTTTTGGTACGATTCCCAAAACATGACTGCCTCCTTCCTGTACGGCCTTTGAAACGATCCCCATAAGTCCAAGATTACCTCCGCCATATATTAGGTGCATATTCCTTGCTGCTAAGACTCGACCCAATTCCTGTGCTGCTTCTATGTATTGTGGTTTAGTACCAACAGTACTACCGCAAAACACACAGATGTTCTCAACTCGTCTTCTTGAAGTGGCTTCCATTTTTTTTTTTATGTATTTCTTTCTCAACTCTGGATGTCTTCAAAAGTATAATGACGAGCTGAATTTATAGTACCTGAAAAGTGTGAGTAAAAATAGCACAGGTATCTTCCAGAGGACGATTGTTAGCTAAACAACAAAAGAAATCGTGAAAGGTCAAAAAGTCTGGATCCTGTCTACGAAAATAAAGATAATTACAAAGGAAAAGCAAATCAAAGCAATAATTAAGGCAACGGAATTGTGTATGTAATACGCCACTCGCATAGTATAAATTCATTAGGATGTGTCTCAAGACTTAATTCTTTACTCAGCCATCACAAATGAATTAGCTCTCTTCTTTTTGATTGACAAACACAATTCCTTCTATATTAAAATGCTTCGTTTGTGCTTTTCCCTACAAAAATAACACACAAAATTAAAAAGTTCACACTATGTATACACAAAAGAGTTTAGAACCTGGTCAGCTGAAATCTTACAGGAAAAATTACCGATAGGAAAAATTTATGTTCAATTTACGTTTTTTTTTTTTTTTACCACGATCGATAATTGACTATTTTTTTAGTGAAAATTTCGACAGAGTCTCCTCTAAAAACTCAAAATCCCCAAATTCATCCTAAAACTAACACTTCAAAAATCACCACAATATCAAACTTCGCCCCCAATTCTACAAAATTCCATCTATCTGACTCAGAATTCAGCCAGTTATTCACTACTAAACTTCCAAATTCACAATCCTCCAATTTCAACAAAATCAACCACAAACTTATTCAATTTTCGTTTATCCCCTTTACTGCCAAAATTTATCAAATGCCACAAATACCCCAATTCAATTCTTCGCCCCCACAACTACGAATCAAACTACCAACAATCCAACGCTTCGTAATCCAATCCACAGTCATAATCAACCAAATCACAATTCAATTTTTTTTCAGTTTACCCAATTACCAAATCAACTTTTTTATCGAATCATTACCGTATATTTGGTTTCTGGTTCAGCAATTGGTTCGGTTGCTCGGTGGTTTTGGGCGTGGTTGTTCTCGGTAGTGAGGGTGATGGGTCGGTTTTGATGGTGAAGGACGGGCTCGGTCACGGCAAGGTTGGTCGAAACCGTCGATGGTGAAGGTCGGCTCTGGCAGTCACGGCAAGACACGGCAGTGGCTCGGCTTTGTTCGATTTTTGTTGGATCTCGATTTTGTTTTGTGGTTGAAGTGGCTGTGATGGATCTCGGTTTTGTTTTTGGGTGTTGGCTTCTCGGCAGTGGCTCGGTTCTGGTAGATCTCGGCTGTGGCTCTCGGTGGTGGCTTGCGGTTGTGGTCAGTTTGGATCTCGGTTTGATGGTGGCTGGTGAGCTTTGGGTGGATCTTGTGTGATGGGTGGTTGGGCTATGATGGTGAAGTACTCGGCTATGGTGGGTTTCTCTCGGCTCTATTGGTTTTCGGTTTGGGTGTCTCGTGATGATTTGGCTGCTGGGTTGAGAGAAAATGGTGAGATCTGTGAAGAAGGAGGAGTGAAAGGAGATGCTGCCAGTGCCCTGCTTATGTCTCTGATTTCGAGTCAGCGTCGCAACGCCAAAAATTGCCTAGCGTCGCGACACTCGGTTCTTTAGGGTTAGGGTTTTGACTCGGGATTTTTTTTTTTTTTTTGGCAAAACCATGTCTTGCGACAGATAAATCCATAAGACTTCTTACTCGGTCGTCTTTTCTGGATCAACTTTGTATCTTCGTGATTTTGTCAAATTTTTATTTTGTGAAAATCCCGCTTGTACTGGCTTGCTTTGTCTTGATAAATTCCATTTTAATTTTTCCTGCAAAACTACACACAATTAAAAAGTTCACACACAAAAATAAATAAATAAATAAATTACAACAAATTGCATGGGTTGCCTCCCTGCTAGCGCTAAATTTTTCGTCTTCAGCCAGACGTGACTGAAATTCATCTGTTAAGGAGGTTTCAGTGTCGTTTTGGATGTCCTATCAAAGACAATCCCATGAGCGTTGCTTTTGAAGGGTCTCTTCCAACTGTAAAGTGGCAAAAAGAATTTTGTCTCATTCAGTGCTCGTGTCACTTTTTTGCTCTTTGTTGCTCCAGTGGTTCCTGCAAAGAAAGAAAGAAAATCTGGTGGTCTCGTATGATGCTTGACTTGGAATGGAAATTCCATTCTGTCAAGCTTCTGGGTGATGTCTTTGGTTTGTACTCCCCAAAACAGCGATGTTTTTCCTGAATGCTCTTGATCTTTAATAAGGTCAGTCATTTGCTCCTCCATTTGCTCTGCTTCTTGCTCCACCTTTTCTTCACATATGTATTTGAAAATTTCTGCATTCAACTCTTCATCTGTCATCTGTGAAATACATGTTTCAAAATTGTCAACCTGATGATGAAAAGAAATGTCAGATTTTAGGTCTTCATCCTCTGATCTGGTTGAAATGATTGGCTCAGGTAGATCTTCATCAAACATTTGTGCAATGGAATCTCCAAGATCTTCATTTTGAGGATACAGAATTCCATCCTCAATTTTTGATGCAGTTGGCACAAACAGCTCAGTTTCATCCTCGTCAGAATCTGAATAATAAAAATCAAATCGAGATTTTGTCGGTTCGGGTTCCTGAACTGATACCTCTGGTTGTTGATACTGCTCAGCCTCCTCCTCTGTTAAGGTGTCATTGTGAAATGTTTGGTACTCTGAGGTTTCATCAGTGTCATCTGAAACTGGTTCTTGAGGTATGATGTTCTGGTTTTCTATTAATTGTCTGATTTGATCTGTCATTCTCTGTATGGATCCTGCGTTATTCTGAATTTTTGCATCAAATCGAGCTTCTTGTTCTTTGAACATGTGAATTAATTGATCTTCCTCGGATGGTTCTGGTTCTTGATAAAGATCGAAGGAAGATGATGGATAAGATGGAAAATGTGATGGTTCTGTGAAATATGTTGGCTCATCATACCATGAAGGATTCTGATAGTTCTGCCACCCTGAATTGTAGTTGTACTCGCAATAATCGCTTGGGTGGTTACCATTACATATGTTACATCTCCACATTGAATTCTGTTGAGCAAAAGTAGTATTACTTGGTTCTGGCATCCAGTGATAATCGTTGGGCTCAACAACAGGCCTCAGAAAACCGGACTGTTGCTCCCAGATTTGGGGTGTATCTTCTTGTAAAGTTCGTGATTTCTCAATCTCCCAATAATGTTCCATTTTTTTAATCACCTGAAAACAAAAGAAATAAAAATTACAAAATAAAAGAAAGAAAATTAGATATAAGTAAATTTGATAGTTTCAAAATTAACAACTCAAGAAAATTAAGTCCCCGGCAACGGCGCCAAAAACTTGACCGGCGTAAACACACACGTATAACGCAAGCGCACGTATCGTTCAAGTAGTATAAAAATATCGATCCCACGAGGACTTAATTCCTACTGTTTTATTAATTGTTGAATCTATTTATTTACAAATATCTAATTAAATGGAGATGAGAGAGATTGTTTGTTTGTTTGGTTGAATGTGGCTTTGCAAAATGAATAAATAAAAAGACAAAAGAAAATACTAAGGAAAATAACAAAAGACACAAAGATCTAGGGTTGTGATTTATTCCAATACCATTATAAAGATGAAGTGATTATTTTATAGTTAGGAAATACAATGATTTATTAACCTGGAACACGAAATTATGCGAAAGCATCTGTCGATGGTCAGACACAAATACCCAGTATAACCCAATTGAACCATATTCCTATGTCAACCACATTATCTGGATTCATTAAGATTAAGTTCCAATTATGGCTACCCTCGCCCGACAGGTATATTCCTATCCTGTAATGAAATCTATTAAAGGGTTATCTATCCTCAAGGAAGATCGTGGGCTATTGAGTCTAAGGTTTTAAACTTAAAATCTCTATGTCTAGTTCATTTTAAGTTTACCTAATCAATTTTATTAGTGATCGGTTAATAAAAAGCATTAAGATTAAGACTCAATAAATAAATCATTATATTACCCAAACTATAATCTAACCCTTATAAACTGGTGATATTGAAATTCATCACAACCCCAGATAACTATTTAGTTACAACACATAACTAGGGCTAGTAACTGAAAAATAAAAGACATAAAGTAAAAATACTGAAAAGTAAAAGACATAAAGTAAAACTGAAAAGTAAAATAAAATAAAATGCTAAGGCAAAGGAATTACTTTTACTACTACTAATTTAGATATCTCCCATAAAATAATATATAAACTTGTGATATTATTTAACCAACCGACCAATCTGGCGGTATCCTGATTAAGTCCAATTAAGTCCAACCAGCCATATAGGCGGTAATATTTGTCCATAATCCAGCCATAAAGGCGGTACCAAAATAAATTTACCAACCGACCAATCTGGCGGTATCCTGATTAATCAGGTTCAAACCAACAGAAAATAAATATACCAACCGACCAATATAGCGGTATCCTTTATTAATCAGTATTTTAATTAGTAAATATATTATTTTTAAGGGAGATTAATCTAAATAGTAACAGTAAAAGAATTACCTTTCACCCTAGCTGGGAAATTACTTTCTCATGAATAGTAAAAACTGTAAAAAGTAAAAATTAAAAATTAAATTACTATTATTACAAATGGTAATTAAAATAAATTACAAAACTAAAAATTAAAAAAATAAAAATTCTAGAGAGAGAAACTCTCTCTAGAGAGAGAAATCAGAGAGAGAGAGGTCTGTGAAATCTGAAATTTCGCGCTGAATTTATAGGCAAAAATTTCACTGTTCGAGCGTCGCGACGCCAAGCCCTCAGCGTCGCGACGCTGGATTTTGTCGACGTGGCACGATGAGAAGGCGACACGTAGCAAGGCGGCTGACTGTTCACGCGACACGTGGCAAGGCTGCTAAGACTCAATTATTGTGATGACGTCATTAATGACGTCATGCTGATGTGGCAATGACGTGGCGCTGACGTGGCGATGACGTGGCTTTGGCGTGTGTTGCAATTGTCGGCACAATAGGATTGCGACACGTGGCGACACGTGTCGCGCTGTGATTGGCTGATGCTGACGTGGCAAGTTGACTTCGTTGACCTTGTGACGTGTCTGATGACGTGGCGTGACACATGGCGAGTTGACTCATTGACCGCTGACATGGCTGATGACAAGGCGACACGTGTCAAGTCAAAGTGTCGGCAGCATATGATGTTGACACGTGGCACGGCGCACGTTAGCAGATTCGTTGTGATGGTGACACGTGTCACGGCGCATTTTAGCAAAGTCAAACTTCTCAAATCCTGATCAGTTGACCAGGCGCACGTTAGCAGATTCGGCGCATGCTGGGCGTCGCGACGCGGAAGGTCTGGGCGGCGCGACGCTGGAAATTACCAAAATGCCCTTTTTCGCCAATTTTCACTGTTTTACTCCAAATCACCTCCAGAATGTCTTGAAACTTTATTTATCTACAAAATAACACAAAACACATCAAAACATTCACAAAACTCGAGAAACTATACAAAATATTAGATTAAATGAGTGGGAAATAGTGATATAAATACCACTAATCAGTACTCTAAGTGCTATAGCCATCGGGGAAGTATGACTAGGTCATGACTTTCCGATCATAAAGAGACTAGTTGCTAGTGATCCGATATATGCTTCGTACTGGGCAGACATAACTCCAGCCACATGCTTAGCATGTGACATCTGATACTGGATCGTAATACGCAATACTACGTATACTACGCCAGACAAAGATCTTGTATTCCGTAGAAGAATATTTCTGGAGAATTGGGTAGGCACGGTGTTTTGCTAGAAGTCAACCATGTCTTGTAAATCGGTAAGAACGTGGTACCGGGTACGCACGTGTTCGGATAGTCCGATAAGCGTATTTACTGCCAATATATACAGGGATCTCTTGGGTCGCATCCCAAATATTCATCGATGATATTTGACTCGAACAATCTTAATCTGGGATTAATTATGAGAGAGAAAATTTATCTGGGATTAATTATCAAGAGAGAGAAGTAATCTGGGATTAATTACGGCAAGAATTAATCTGGGATTAATTGCGTCGAGAATTTATCTGGGATTAAATTCGTTGAGAGGAGAGAACATAATTAATTTGGAATTAATCGGTAAAATAAATTTAATAGTTAAATTATGTTTTAATATTTAATTGGGCTAAAATAATATATTAGATATATTAATTGATATTTGATTTCAATACGGAATTAAAATTGGATTTTAATTCAAGCGAACGAATTAATTTAGAATTAATTCGTAAGCGAGTACCGTAATAATTTTGCGAGGCATAATTATTTAATTAAATTAGATTTAATTACGTCGTGACTGAAAATTCGTTTAATCGGATTAAACGAACCCAAGCCCGAAGTGTGTTGTATAAGTAATTTGAATTTTGAATTCAAAGTGGTGGGACTCACTCACTTATATCAACTAGTCATTTTTAATGGAAGTTGTTGGGATATTGAATTGGATTTTACTAACCCATCAAACCTACCAACTAAAATTGACAATTAATGAATTTTGGAAAATCATTTTTCATGTCTCTCTCCTTGGCCGAGTAAATAAAGAGTGGCCACTGTCCTTTACCTTTTAATTCATTTTGGCCGAATTGGCCTTAAAATGATTTTAAAAAAAATTGAATTAACTTCACTTTTTGAAAATGCCAAAAGGCAAATGGCCTCTGTCTAATTTATAATTGGCCGAATGAAAGAAAGCATTTTTTCTCTCTGGTTTTCATTTTTTGAAAAGGGCAGAAAGCCATTTTGGCTTCCTTTTGAAAAACAATTTGGCTTCTCTTATGAAGCTCGGCTGAATGGCCTTGTTCATAAATGGCTGATTGCTTCCTCTCTCCAGGTTGAATTGTTGCTTCTCTTGGAGAGCAAAATTCTACCATTTTGTTCTTGCTAGCACATATAGGAGTCAAATGAAGGTGATATGGATACTCACCCATGAGCTTGGAAGCTTCAACATCCATGGAAGTTTTGAACTCAACCGATCAATGTAAGTCCTCCGCAACTTATTTTTGATTTTATTCACACACGAATCACGCTTAGAGATCCCGTGGCATGTTCTAAAAACACTAACAATGGTATCAGAGCGAGATCTAAGCTTGATTTAATTTCTAGGGTTTATGGACTTTAATTTGGGATTTTTTGGCTTGCAGCTTGATTTTGCCTAAATTGATTATTGGGATATGTTTATATGATGTTCAATTGGATTTGTGCATTGTTGGAATTGTGTAAAATTGATTAGATTAATTTTCCCTAATTCCTACCACTTTGCCGAAAATTACCCTAGATAGTTCATGGTGGAATTTTGGAAATTTGACAATTGGATGTGTTAAATAGCATGATAGTAATATTGAATGTTGGTTTAATTGGATTGAAATCAAATTAAATGATTTTTGTTGCAATTGCCGTGAACTTTGAAGCATGTTGTAGAATTAATTTTGCTTCAATTTGTGTTGGACATGAATTGGAAATGTTGAACATGATTAAATTGGATTAATTAATATTTTGGAAGCATTAGATTAATTAATTAATTATGTTAATTACACTTGAATTGAATTAATATGTAATTTGGAATAATGAATTAATTTAATTGTTGTAATTGGGCTTAAAGGGCTTGGTTGGGTCAAGTTTGGTTTAGGATAATTGGTTGGATTCAATTGGGCCTAAAACTATTTCCATAAGGTCCAAAATATGACTATTGGGCCTTTAATAATTTAATTGGGCCTAATGGGCCAAAATTGATTCTATGGCATATGGTGATTCCTATTGGGCCTAGGCATTATGGGTTAGATCCATTTTGGCCAAAAGCCCAAGCCTAAAGAATTAATTAAAAGCCCATTGGACTTTAATTGAAAAGTATTGGATACTAATTGGGCCTTTGAGACCCATTAAGATTTGATTTAGAATCCAAGTCTTTATGGCACATAAATAAGTGTAATTATTTAATTTGGAATTAAATATGAATTAGTATTGGATACAATTTAATTTAGATTTAAAATTATAGTTCGATATAATTCAAGAATACTTACTTTGAGTATTTATTCTTAAACGAGTTTGACTCGCGCAAATCAAATCGTTGTTTGAACATTGGATGGTCATTAATTCAAAGATTAATTAATTGGAATAGATTGATTGAATAACATGATTTGTGTGAATGCTTGGAAGTATTATATGAATAATGTATATCGGATGGATATTAGAAGGGTGAGGGCAATTTTGGAAATTGATGTAATAAATTTAGAATTTATTAAATTGGATCTGCCTGTCCAGCCTATTATCTCCTTATCTCAGTGTATTTCTCTTCTCACCAATTCCTCTCAATGTAAATGAGGTTTCTTTAGAAGTATTATGTAATTGGGTAGAAGTAAGAATAGTGCTAGCGCGAGAGAGGAAAAGGAGTTTGCTTCTTTTCCTCTCTAATTAATTAATGTATTTGCTAATTCTAACCTATGGGTTTGATGCTTTGACTGGGCCGTTTTAATTTTTGGGCTTGATGGAGTTTTCTTCTCTGTCGGTCTTGGGTATTTGCTTCAGTATTTCGTTGGAATGGGCTGAAGCTCTTTTTGTTTTGGCATTGCGTCAATTGCGTGTGGCATGATCTGGAAGATAGAGAAAATTGAAAAACTACCTCCACCAACATCTGTCAAAGGGATTCGGAGCTTTCTCGGACATGCAGGTTTTTATAGGAGATTTATCAAAGATTTTTCCAAGATTGCAAAACCTCTTTGCAATCTTCTGGAGAAGGATGTTCCTTTCAACTTCACCAAAGAATGCCAGGAAGCTTTTGAGATCTTAAAACAGAAGCTGATTTCTGCCCCCATCATTGTAGCACCAGACTGGACCCTTCCATTTGAAGTGATGTGCGATGCTAGTGATTTTGCTGTAGGTGCAGTTTTGGGACAACGCAAAGCAAATATTTTCCACACCATTTACTACTCCAGCAGAACTCTGAATGAAGCTCAACTCAACTACACAACCACTGAAAAGGAGTTGCTCGCAGTTGTGTACGCTTTTGACAAATTCCGCTCCTATCTGCTGGGTCCCAAAGTGGTGGTCTACACAGATCATTCAGCAATCAAATATCTGATCACAAAGAAAGATGCCAAACCCAGATTGATCCGTTGGATACTTCTTCTGCAAGAATTCGACGTGGAGATCAGAGACAGGAAAGGAACAGAGAATCAGGTGGCAGATCATCTATCGAGGCTCGAGAATGGAGAAACAGCTGACAAAGATCTGTCAATCAAAGAAACTTTTCCAGATGAACAGCTGTTTGCCATGAAACAACAGGAAGTCCTTTGGTATGCTGACTATGTCAACTACATTGTGTCAGGAAAATGGCCGTTGGAATGGACAACTCAGCAACAGAAAAAGTTCTTCAAAGAAGTCAATCACTATGTCTGGGATGAACCGTACCTGTTCAAACAATGTGCTGATCAATTATTGAGACGATGTGTTCCAAAGGAGGAAATCAACAGTGTTTTGCAGCACTGTCATTCATCACCATATGGCGGACACTTCAGCGGAAATAAAACTGCAGCAAAAGTTCTTCAATCAGGTTTGTTCTGGCCCACT
>SKCR01047252.1:0-30650 GCA_019454045.1 Zanthoxylum bungeanum
TAATTAAATACAAATATCTCAAATATATGTATTATATTTACTTTAAATATTTCAAATACATATATCAATGATATATGTCAAATACCTTTATTTGACAATATACTAATGTGTATTTAATATATCATATATTAAATACAAATATACTTTAATTAGGAAATGACGGTTCAGCCCGTTCGCATGTATTTTTCGTTTAACGTTTAAACGATTTATAAATAATCATCATTATTCATAAAAGTTTCCCTAGTGCTCTACGAGTATGTTTCATTATTGAGACTCTCTAGATTCAGGTATATCCGTCACGAAATCCAATTTCGTGTCCATAATTTATCCACCCATAAATTATGACGATCTCGGATAAACTAGCTGAATCATACAGGTCGAGGTCATTGCATACGTATAATCCCTCCGTCACAGGTATCCGGATAATCCCAGAGATATAGATGTAAACGTCAAATCTATATAGGTATTATCTCGTCGACGTATCTATTAGCAATCTCTAAATAACAATCGGAACTTACTTCCGAAGTATACTGTGGCCACAGATTTAACAGACTGCTAATAATATATGGACTACCTATGCTTTGTACACAGAACTGACGGATCCTATCTTGATACACACAGGATATCCTGAGGATCGGTCCACACCACCAACGAACAGGCGGAGGTCTGATCTAAATAGATCGGTGACGTGACTGCCATCTAAGTGTGGAGGATGTCTCATACATCCACAGTGGTATCTCAAGTCGAAGGACCACTATACTACTCAACCCGTGAAGATTCTTATTGACGTTGGTGTACCATCCATTAAGAATCTTCGGTGAGTCGTTCAGTGTTCATCCACTATAAACACCTACATGTCTATACGAGTCTCCCTAGACCCATGGTTCATTGGGATAAACCATCGAACCAAGTCTCGATATACGACATGTACTGGTCTCAACAGATTTGACTAACCGACCCGTGTTAGTGAATCTTGACCAGGAACTATATTTGATAATATACATTTAGCAGTGACACTTCCCAATGTCAATTACAAACTCCCTTTGTAACTGTGTACTGCATTATATATTATCGGGCCTTTGTCTAATATATACATATCACTAAACCACATTTAGTTTCAATCTAATCGTAATCAGATCGAATACATATATAAAAACAAGAGGTGCAACCATAAATAAGTAATATTATGGAACAAGAGGATGTTCGTATTCATGAATCAGACATAAATACGGTCTAGATTGGCGCTCTGAGCACCAACCCCAACAGAAACATACTTACATTGATCGGCTTTTGCGATGCGAGGAACAACAAAATTCTTCAAGCTTAAATTCCAAGAAGCTCAAAGTTTTTGGCCCTTTTTGTGCTCCAATTTTTCGGTCCTTCAAGCTCCAAGCTTGGTGTGCATTCCATGCCCACGGGTGGGTTTCCCTATCAACTTCGGAAGACTCCTAAAGTGTGCTAGCACATGTGAAAATTTGCAACAAATCCTTACCATGTTCTTCATCTTGTTCTCGGCATTAGAGAAGAAGAAGGAAGAAATATGGCCCTTGGCCGAGAGATGTAGAAGAGGAAAGAGAGAAGAAAATCAAATAAAAGATATACCAAAAATTTGGTATTTGCCTTTCAAAAAGGTCAACCAATTTTTGGAGCCAAAATGCAATAAATGCCTTCCAACCACTCAAGTCACTATTCACATTAATCAATGATGACAAGAATCACTTCACTCAAAGTGATGTGACTTCCATCACTTGATTGACTAGTGATTTGATGCTAGATGTGACTTGTGGGCCCACTTGAATTCGAAATACGAGTGGGCCAGCAAACACTCCCGGGCTCGGGTTCGCTAATTCCGAATTAACAAATTTTCCGTTGCGACTTAATTAAATCAAATTCAATTAATAATTATGCCTAGCAAAATTACTATTCACGTAGCTAACGAATTAATTATAAATTAACTCGTTCGCCCGAATTAAAATCTAATTTTAATTCCGCGTCGAAATCCAATTTCGTCTAATATATCGAATATATTATTTTATCGATTAATTCCAAATTAATCATACTCTCTTTAAATAATATTTTATCCCAGATAAAATATCTTCGTAATTAATCCCAGATTAATTTCTCTCTCTTAAAATTAATCTCAGATTAATAAAGTGCGAGTCAAACGTCATCGGTGAATCTTTGGGAAGCGACCCATGAGATCCCCGGATATGTTGGCAGTAAATCCGGTCGTCAGACTATCCGAACACGTACGTACCTAGTACTACGTTTTTACCGATTTACAAGACATGGTTGGCTTCTAGCAAAGCAACGTGCCTACCCAATTCTCCAGAAATATTCTTATAGGAATATGTGATCTATATCAGGCGTAGTATACATAGTATTGCGTATTGCGATCCAGCATCGGATGTCACGGATCTCTGGTAACTAGTCTCTATAATCGGATAATCATGACCTAGTCATATTATCCCGATGACTGCAGTACATAAGAGCACCAGTTCCGTATCCTACGTGATCATCATCTCCACTATGACTTGAGTGATACTTCCGTCTTGACATCACACCCAATACACTACGATTCTCAATATACCCAGAAGAGGCGTACACAGAACCTGTTAAAGCCCTAGACGACCAAAACCAAAGTATATTGATTGTCGCAAGTATTAGCGGTGCAAGTCTCAGGTTAAGACCAAATACATCTACCATGATTCAGACTTCCATAGACACATAGTCATACTACCAATGGAATTCTGAGGGATCTATACAGAGCGAAGCTGTTCCCGTACCATCGGTAAACACAACCTCCCATTACACTTGCATAAGCATCCAATACTCAAATATATGAGAACTATGCCGTTATGCTCCCACAACGCGCACAAGTGTAATACTAGTCTTTTAAAAATTATCGATATCCAATCTCGATAATACTTTGACTATGGATATTTAATGATTAAACCTTCGTGGATTGATACTGTCTCATATCATCTCAATCTGGAACTAATCATAAGGACATTCTATCATTTATACATCTAGGTAATCCAATTACAAATGATAAAAGGGCAATTTCCTTTGTCACATAGTTAATTTGTACAACAACACCATGATCTGTACAAATAGTGATGTTATGGGTCATAATTGTCCAACATTTCCATCATGCATCCAGCAGAAACAACAAAGAACCTTTCGGTGGCTTGATTTGTGGCTTTGGTTGTCATTCATGATAGTCAACAAATATGAGCAAATGGTGCCACCAAATCAGGCAGTGATTAGGGTGTACAGTAACCAAACATTGTACTATAAATTCATAGCATTTCAGTGAACGAAATCATCCCCAGATAGTGTACATTGTAGAGAGAGTGAGTGGGGGTTTTTTTTTTTTTTTAAGTTTCAAGTTGTAAACTTATTGTCATTATATTATTGTAGTAATAGAATTGAATTCGGTTTTTCCTCAAAACACTTTCTAAAGTGATCAGTGAATCACAACAAGTGGTTTCATGAGCTTCGGTTCTTCTTTGGGGGTCATAAAACCGAGTAACAGAGCTTCCGTTCGGAAAAACCGGTTCCGACGAAAGTTGTCAAAAATCATTTTTGAGGGTACCATCAGCTAGTTCACGGAGAGACGAGCACGGTGGTATTTTTCGGTGACCGAATCGACATCCAGAGCCTCCGCACGCGCCGACCAGAACACTGCCCACGCGCTCCACGCGCTCCTAAGGTTGAAGACGATACACATGGCGCCACGTCAGCAGTCCAGTCAGCGCCACGCAATCTGCAACGTCAGCCACACTGCCACGTCACCCTGCTACGTCACCTGCCACGTCAGTAGTCCAGTCCCACCACTGCCACGTTATCTTCCATGTCAGCACTGCCACGTCAGCAGCCTGGTAAATTTCATTAAGCCCCCTGAAGTTTTGAAATTTACAATTTTGCCCAAAACTTTTATGAATTTACAAATCAGCCCCTTGTGTCGGATTTAGACCAACAAAGTGTCTATTCCACCATTTTCGACCGTTCTGGACGCAACAATGACCTCGGATTTGTGAAATTCAACCCCAATTTTAGTGTATTTTCATTTTAAACTATAAAACTTAAAATGGAAATGGAAGATTCATCTTCTGGTGCAATGATTAAACTGGCTGCGTCTAATTACTCCCTCTGGAGACCTCGGATGATAGATTTTTTACCTTGCAAAGATCTGTTTGATGTCATCGAGATGAAGGGAGTGAAACCAAAGTCTGTTAAGGAGTATGACTGGAATAAACTCAACAACAGAACTTTGGGTCAGATTAGGCAGTGGATCGGTCACAGTGTCTTCTACCACGTAGCACATGACACAGATGCTTATGAAATGTGGAGGAAATTGGAAGACATGTTCCAGGCCAAAATAACTCGGAATAAAGCCTTAATCATGAGGCGTTTGGTGAACCTGAAGGAACATTAACTTGAACATCCGCCAATTGCAGCAATGATTAAGGTAAATGGGTTATTCAAATTCAACAAAAAGTAAGAGAACTACATGAGCTTTGACTCCTCCATACCCCATAGAATCTGTAGTCAGCTTAATTTTTTTTATAAAAAAATTAAATTAAATTCAAACCCTTTTAATTTAATTTTTTCAAATTAAGACTAAGTTAAATCAAATTTAATTTATATTTAATTTTATTAAAAAATTATGCGGTTCGGAACCGGTTCCAACTCTTCCTTTGTAGTAGTAACAATCTATTTTAATTCTAGCAAATTTTAGATTCAGTTTCTCTATAATTCAATCTTTTCAAATTTTTCCTACGTAATTAGCATCCTCCTAGAATGTAATTGTTCATCTCTTTCGGACCTTAGAGAACCCATTAATTTTCACAATCATTTCGATTACAAGTTAATAATTTACGTTGAGGATCCGCTTCTCTGGCACACCCAGTAATACCATATTTTTTCAGAGCCAACAATTTATTGTAAGAAAATGTAAAGTATTAATAGTATAATATAATTTTTATTTTGAAAAATATTATAACATAATATTTCTTAGATTTATTTATTATTTCTCGATTTATAAAGTAATAAAGTGATAATAACTTTTATAGAATATACGAGAAAAAAAATATCTTACAAGTATTCTGTGCTCTGGTATGTAATACATTTTTTCATTATTGTTTGTAATAAGTAAATTACTTAAACAGATTTTCAGTAATTCCATTGTCGTTAAGTGGTTAGGATTTTCACCCAGGAGACCCGAGTGCAATTCCCAGCAATGGAACCTTTTTTTTTTCCTCCAAATTTACCTGAATTTTCTTAAGCTCCCACACCACATAATTATTATTATTATTTTTGTTTTTTTTTTAAAAAAAATTAATTATCTCTAATCATTTTTTTTTATTGATAAGCCGTTTGACCTAATTTTTTTCTTCATTTTACCCTCATAAAAAAATATTGTTCACATGAACAATAATGTTTTCTTTTAAAAAATTAGTGTGCAATGCTTGATACATTTTAACATCTTATCTCCCATTTGGGCACTACGTTTTGAAAGTACATATTTTTGTCTTAAATACATATTAAATATTAATTCTTCTTTGATTTTTTATGCGAATGAAGTCACTTATAGTCACATTGTAACTGTGTCTAAAAAAATAAATACTCAGGTACACACATAATTGATATTTATTTTATAATTGTCAGTAAAAAAATACAGTTATAATGTGACTGAGGTCACAAATATGATTGTTCTCAATGTGCTTAAGGTTTTGTAAAGTGACTAAGATAACTAATATGACTGATGGTCGGTAATATTACTGAAGTCACAATTGTTGTGCTTAATGTAACTAAGGGTCGGTAATGTGATTGAGCTCACAATTATAATTGTGTTTAATGTGACTTAGGGTCGGCAATGCGACTGATGGTCGACAATGTGACTGATGTAACTAAAATGATTGAAGTCACAAATGTCATTAAGAGTCGGCAATGTGATTAATGCTAAAATGAAATTGTGTTCATTGTGACAGATAGGGGTGGCAATTTGGGTTAGGATTCGTTTATTCGTTCGATTCGATTCGCTTTAAAGCGAATACGGGTTTGAAAAAATAGATTCGTTTAATAAATTGGTCAATTCGATTCAATTCGTTTATTAAACGAATCAAATACGAATTTAAACTCATTGATTCATTTATTCGTTTAGGATTCGTTTTATTATTTTTATTTACTAGTTCTTGTTAATTTTCAGTTAAGATTTGAGAAATTATAGCTAATTACCATAGAAAAATTAATATTTTCGATATTTGGTGAGGTATTTTTAGTAAATATATTAATTACATATTTCATATGTATATATTTATGAAGAATTAATGTAAATCAAGTGTGGTAAATTATTTTATTAAATAATATCATGACTAAACGAATAAACGGATATTCGTATTCGATTCATTTATTAAACGAATCGAATACGAATCATGATATTACAATTCGTTTAATAAACGAATCGAATACGAATCCATCACATTTTGATTCGATTCGTTTAGGATTCGATACAAATTCGATTCGTTGATTCAGTTTGCCACCCCTAGTGACAGAGGGTCTATAATGTGACTAAAATAACTAATATGACTAGGAGTCGATAATGCAAGTGATATTACAATTGTGACTTTACTCAATGTGACTGAGAGTCATCAATGTGATTGAAGTCACAAATATGACTGAGATAAGCCCATTACTAAATTTTCAATCACCTAATTGATATTATTAAATTGACTCTTCTCAATATGAATGAGGGTCGGCAATGTGATTTGGGTAATTAATGTGATGAAGGTAAGTAATGTAACTGAGGTACACATAGTATAATTTCCAGTCACCAATATGACTAAGGTAAAAATATGATTGTAATGAAGGTTAAATATGAAGTGCCTACGACACAATAACTTTGGGGCTAAATTCAACATTACGAAAGTTCGAATTTGAGAGGATTTGCTAATGAAAGTTGTAGGTATGTATGCTGAGTGTGTGTATATTTTTATAGATTGTGATTTAGAGTAAAGATGAAAGAGATATGAGTATTTAAAAATAATTAGTTTGAATTTTATTCTCGTGAAAGGATGGATGGTTTTGAAGAATCGTCTGGTTTCTTGAAATGTGGCAGGTAACACTAACCTAACACCAGGATAAAGGCTATGAGCTTCTGAATGGCCCTGCACAACTTTGAAATATGGGCACGTTATACGTAATCAGTGACGATATTGTGTTATCTTGAATTTTAGAGATTCTAGTTGTGTTCATAAAATGAAGTCATTATTGATAAAGAATACAAATAAACCGTCTTTAGGGCCACCTCTGCATACAACATTGATGTGATCATTCAGGACTTAACCATTATATGACAGATAACTTTGACAGGGAGGAGATGGACTCTGGATCTGAGCATTGTTATGAGGTTATAGCAGAAGCTTCTTTCAACATTGTTAGTTCTTATCAGCCTAGGGAATGTGAACTATTTTAGCTAATAAGATAATATGTCGTAGAATGTTAGTGATACCAGAAGAGGTGGTGGTCTCAATTAAGCATCAGATAAAAATCCTAGGAGTCTTCTATGTTCATAACATGAAGGTTTTATTCTTTGTATTTTTTTTGTTATGTATGTATGTTATGACAAGCCCTTGTTAAAAGTTTTCATATAAATCTAGTAGAGAACAGATACAAACTACTTGCACGTATGAAATCTCTCCTCTCATTTTCTGTGTGTAGACAATTCTCAACTCCATTTTAGCGGAAAAGTAAAGTTCTTAAAATAATTACAAAAATGGTGCTTAAGCATTGAATGAGAAGAAAAATTTGTCCTAAAGATGAGGATTGTGAAGCCAATTTAAGTTGATATCTTCTTGGGGCACTTCTATCGTCAGATTTTTGCAACCAAGCTGGAGATATTCCAATCGACGAGCTGTCTCTTCATCACATTTTACGATTTCTAAATTCTCAAGATTCACAATTGATGAAAGCCGCTTCGAAATGTAGCACCCTTTCATGCAAAGTGTCTTTAAACTGCACAACTCACCAATATGTTCTGGCAATTCTTGGATCCTCAGACATTCGGATATATCCAGAAATTCTAGATTAGATAGGTTTCCAACCGTGTCTGGCAATGCTGACAGATCAGTACATGATGCAATCGTTAGCATTTGCAAGTTCACCAGCTTACCAATCCCTTCTGGTAGTGCTGAAAGACTATGGCAGTTGGTGATCCGGAGCTTCTTTATGGAGACAATATTGCATAACCCTTCAAGCAACTCTACGAGATCATTGCAATAGTCAATGTCGATCTCCAAGAGATTTGGAAATGCATCAGAAACCTGAAAAGTAGAATTCCGAAAAGCTTGACCAACATTACACATAACCAAGGATAACTTTTGCAGATTCTTCATTTGTATAGTAGTCATGGAAGGAAGAGAAACATGCTCCAATCTGATTCTCTTTAAATTGGATACAGAACCAAGAACTTGGAAGTTACTTAATTCTGTTGGGAAGAATCCGTAGTTTGTAACTATCAAGACCTTCAGTTCATCCATCTTCTCCATGAAATTGGGAAGCGTGTACTTCTTTGTTCGAACGTTTAGAACCACAACCTTAACTTCTGGTACTTGCAAGTCATACCAATTTGATGAGAATTTTTCATCTGCAAAATGATCATATTGAATGAGATGAATGAACTGGTCCAAAAAAGGGGGGGAAAATTAAAATCTCAGCACATCAGTGTCCATGTGAGAAAAAAGTGATAACAACCTGTTGATATTGACAAGAGGCTGGCATTAACGGGGTTCTCCTTTTGATTCACCCACCACTTGGGAAAATTGTTTCCAATTAAGTCTATAATTAGTCGTTTCCTCTGGTTTAAGGGCTCTAACATGCTCTGATGGATAGTCAACTCTCTGAGAAGATCATGCTGCATGACAAAGTGATCATTTTGGCAGTCATCGTCACTGGCATTTTTCCTGGTGAAAACACATAAGTTGATTGTTCAGGGAAGATACAAAAGTGGAAATCGCAAGAACATACTAACAGAAGCAGAGAATTCACACACCAAGTTGCATCCACATATATTGAAGCCAGTCATCTATAAAGCAAACTACAAATGTTAAAATTGTATTATGTATGGCTGCATACCTTGTGACCACCCTGTTAACCAGATTTTGGTGGGATAGTTCATGGAGGTTGGTGATGGAAAATAGACCGTCTTCATCTGGTTCATACAATTCAATCCACATGTCAATGAGCGCAGTGATGGGAATCCTTTGGTCCTCAGGAAAGGAACAAAGGTCCATATAACATTCCTTGACCTCATTATTTAAGGCATCCAAGCTGCTTTTGAGACAAACAAGTATATCAGCATTGGAATCGAAAATAGATTCATCTTGAGCCCATTTCTTCACTCTTCTTTGCCAGATTGCTTCAGGCTGCCCACGGAGTGATCCACCAACTACTGTAAGGGCCAAAGGGCATCCTTTACAGACTCTCAATATCTGCAATTGGACAAAAGCAGATAATAGTTTGCTTAGGCAATTCAAAAGTGGCAAAAGAGTGATAACAACTAACAAGCACAAAGGCATTCTAAATCTTACAAAGCATAATTTATTAGGTAAAGGTAAAGGTAAAAAAAAAATAAATTCATATGCATACTGCACATACAAAAGAAGATCCTAAGCCGAAAATTAGCACATAACTGCAGATTGACAGTGTACCTTATTGACAAGATTTTTATCCGAAATGTATGAGTTTCCATCTTGTAGGTTTGCTGAATAACGAAAAAGAGTCCTTGCAGCTTCATCATTCAATGGTTTTAAATCATGCCCAGTACCAAATCGTGGGAATACAGACCTTGATGTCACCAAAATCTTGTAGTTGGGTAATTGGTTTTGGAACATGAACTTCTGCACCAGGGATTCTGACCCGGACCAGACATCATCGAGGACCAACAGTATAGCATCAGGACTTATTTGCTTCAACAATCGTTCTAACTCATCGATTGCAACTTCATCTGTTTGAAACTCGGGCACAGGGTAGCCCTTATGCTGGAAAACTTTCTGTACAATGACCTTCAGATTCGGTGTTCTAGAAACAGTAACAAAGAAAATATTGTCCTTGAATTTGCCTGTTCAAATGTCATACGAGAAAGCTGACAGTCAGAGTCTGAGGAAATTCAGTACCATTCTTGCACAAGCAAAAAGGCATAATTAAGACATCAGATAACTCTCTTTCTTATCAAAGAAATTCCAATTGATGGATGCACCAGTAATTCAATTCCATATCCAATGATTATTATCAAGCAAGAACATAAATCCACATGTAGATATCTGCAACACATTACCATCTAAGGAATGAATCTGAATTGCAAAAGATCATAAACAGATGAAACTTAGAAACCCAATTGATGCATCAAGATAAAGAAAGCAAAAAACATAAATGGATACCATGAAAGAAACCTGATTGATGCATGAAGATAAAGAACGCAAAGAACATAAATGGATACCATGAATTTGATCATCTTTGCAAAGTTTCTTAACCAATGTAGTCTTCCCATAACCTCCAGGAGCTGATACAATAATGACTTGCTTTCCACTTTCTAACAAGTCCATCTTTAGCTCCTTTAATGGAACATCCAATCCGGGAGTATCCACCGGAGGATCAGGCACCGAGCAGGCTCCAACAATTCCAACCTGATTAAACATCCAACCATTTTTCTCATTCCCACTTAATCTCTTAACAATCGTGTGCACTTCTTTTAAATCCACCTTAATCTCTCGGTTGTCTCTTGTCACTTCTTTTAAATCCACCATAATCTTTCTGTTGTCTCTTGTCCCTTGTAATGGGATATTCGTCCGAATGTAGGCATCCACAGAGCTATTCAATTTAAGGAGCTTTTTAGCATAATTATTTCTTTTAAAGAAATTAAACCGCTTAACTTTCGCGCACTTAAGCACAAGCTGCTCACCTTGCTTCATCATCTCTTTCAAAATTTTTGTTTCTTCCTTAGGCAGATCTAAGTGTTGGTTCAATCTCTCCATTTCTTGGATAGTCGGAATTGTACTTTTTAAAGTGGATTCCAGTTCCTCCAACAAGTCCTTAAACATGCCCGCTTTCTTTGTTGCCTCTGAAACTGGTTTTAGTAGCTCTCCAAAAACTGCTCCAAGCAAAGCTCCTCCGACCAATGCAACCGCCATCCCTTGTCTGTATTTAATTCCCCCAAAAAAAAAAAAAAACAAAAAAAAAACAGATGACAAGATCAACAATTTAACGAATGTCAACCTGAATTTGGAAACAAACTAAACTATGATGGAAGCATTTACTAAAGCTTCACTCTCACGAGCATTTGAGCTTGATCAAAACTCAAGAAAGGAACCACTATTTCTTTTGTGCTTCTCCAAATCAGCTTACAATAATAGCAATGAAGGTCTCCAGTCTCTTCTTGACACGCGTTGCTAATAATGATTTCCGAAGCTGTAATGCAGCTTCGGAGTTGACGATGACTTCAGTTCTTCTCGTGTTTAATTTGGGTCCTGTGCTTTTACAAACCTAGCCGGCAGTTAACGCGTTGGTTTCTTACCGTTTGGCGTCAACGATATAAACGGATAAAATCGTTGAAAATTAAAATTATTTACTGCCTCTGTTTTTTTCAAATATTTTTCTTAAAAGATAATTCGGCATTTCAAAAGTATAATATGCTTCAATTATTTTTTTTCGACTTTTAAATTCGAGTGGTTAGTTTTAAAAAAATATATTTAAAATCATTAGTAGACCAGACCATATACCTTTCGCTACTTTTTAAAAAATAAAAATAAAAAAATAAAAAAATAAAATAAAAAAGATTTCCAATTGACATTCTTTTTACCAATTTCTTGCTCTTTTACATGATTGTTTCTCCGAAGATTCAATTGTCGCATCCAATTTGTCCAAAAGTAGAATTTTTTTTTATTAGTTTTAACTTTTAAATGAATGTCATATTTTCAAATCAATTTGGAGTTTATTTGTACCTTCAGATATCATATTTTTATTACAGAATTATTAAAAAAAATTCTTTTCAACATGACTAATTTCTAAAAATGACGAATTTTTAATAAGTTTCATAACTAATCATAATTTTATAAAACTTTATATTTAATCCCTAGTATAATATAAATTGACTTTATCCGTATTTATATCACTATTTATCCTTATTATATGGATATTTGAAAATGACTTATCGGTAACATATAAATGTAATGTTCACTGTTGATTTATTTTTTCACCGAAACATATCGACCATTACACTTATTTTAAAGCTTATAATTTATAAATTAATAATATGTAAGTTTTTTTAAAGGAGATAATTAATTTTAAGTTGAAAGTTAGATAAAAATAAATAAATAAGGCAATTTTGCCTTGCATATGTGCGATGCTTTTCTTTCTTTTTAATTTTTTTGATTAACAAACTTGTTATCATTTCATATTACAATATTGTATAGTTATTTTTGTTTTGTGATAAAATTGAAAGATCCTTATCATTTTGGGCTTTTTAGGAAAGTAATCTATCCAAATGTTTTAAATGGGCTTGTAGCACAAGCCTTAGGAAAGCAATCAAGAAGCCCATTGTAACTGCTCGTCTGCTCCTAAATCCAAAAACATGCCATTGCCACACGTGGGTGAGAATCAAAATATTCAGTTGGCAGGCAGTTCGTTTGAAACCATGAGACCTGCGAATTTCAGAACATCAAATGTCTCTTCTCTGTTTCAACTGAATAGTATCACTTCATTTTCTATTCTTCTCATATTCAAGCCAATCTTCCAAAGCCTCTTAGTTCAAAAAACATCGTTCAAATCAAACACCAATGGCAGTCTCATTACAGAGTTATGCAAACACAAGAAATTCAAAGAAGCCATTGACATTTTATGCAACCAAAAAAGCTTAAAATAATTACTTCAAATCCTCCATCAAATCAAACACCAACGGCATGTTGCCGTCAAAATCACGCTCTTGAAGAGGGTAAAAGAGTCCATGCTCACATGAAATCATCTCGGGTGTTTACATGTAACTATCTATTTGATATATATATTAACATCTTGTTTGTTTCATGATTTGTCATGATTTCTTATATTATAGTATATTTCAAATTATTATTTGTTTTAACTTTCATGTTCGTACTATGATTTCTTCTTATAATCTCATAATTTGAAAATTATGAATTTTGGAGAGTTTTTTAAATTATGGATTTAGTGGTTCGGCTTGTTTTATAATTTTGAATTCCTAAATTATTGTTAATAAAATTTTAAAATGTCAATTCTACCATATTAAATATATTATATTAATACATAAAAATAGTTTAACTCAGCTTTCGATTAAGGTTGTCTCTCTCTTTAAAAATGCCAATTCCTAAAATATCAATTTTTTAATATTAATATATTTAGAACTATTTAAATTATGGGTTATGTGATTTTAATAGTAGATTATTTTGGATTATATTATGAATTGTATGGATTTAAATTCGATGAAATTTTTTAATATTATGAATTATTTTCATATTTTTTTTAATTAAGAATGTGATTTTTCCTATTTGCTATACATTTTGTACATTAATATTTATTACAATTTGATATGCATTTGGTGATATTTTAATAAGATTTTTTTTATGCCTTTTATTGACTATTTTTTGGAAAAAAAAAATTGATTTAATATGAATTTATGTGTTCGAAGTATTTTAATCATTTTATTATTTTTGGAACCGTACCATCAAACCAAATAAAAATAGATTATTTAACCATATCATACTATACCATCTTCCCAAATATGATAAAGGTAATTACAATATAATAACGTATGATATCATATTATACCATACATTACTAACTATGATGCACTTCATACAAACAAGGTATAAATGTAAGAGTTTAAGTGATATCCGGTTATTCATGTTACTATTCACGTTAATATTCACGTTATTTATTTATTTATTTATTCCAATTCCCAAAGTGCCCCTATCGTCATTCACCAATCCCTAAACCACTATGGAACCTCATAAATGATCTGTTCAATAATTAAACACATTGAACCATTTATGAACAATTCCTACAGCAATCATATATGCTATTAAATTTGTATTGTGCACTGTTAACCATTGATTTCGACTTTGTTGTGTGTGACCTTTTGGGTTCCCCTCAAGTTGGACATGAAATGAATCATGATAATTTAATCGAATATAAAGTATCCTCCGATCAGATGATCGTTCGATTTCAATGAACAATGATGACATCTAGCAACATGCCAAGGCCCCCAAATGAGAAGGAAAGATATATACCCATTTTGTATGTGATTTACATATGATACGGTCCCTCTCCTCACTGTATCCCCATCGTTTGACCTAGGGTATGGAAAATATCTACCCATATAGTCAAAGGTATGATATTGATAGTGTCATGAATTGTGCTAACCCAATAATCTCACATGATTCTTCCACTGCGGCCACAGTCTCAAGCACTGATCACATATATCAACCCGCGAACTGGAATACTACTCTTGTAAGAAAATATTATCCAAGAGAGTGGCGATTCTCTGTTGTATCTTTACAAACTTTATGTGTTTCAACAAATGATCCAATCATACCCTTATGACCGGATCTTTTGAACCGGTGAAGGAGAATGTCAAAGTTATTTGATCCACACATAACATTGTAAAGACCTCAAGTCTAGGGACTAGTCATACAATCAATACATGAAAGTTCTCACAGACATATGGGATAAACACTCCATGTGAAAACTTTCAGCGGTCAGTTCGATGGACACGAGTAACTCATGCATCCATGTGATACACCAAGCAGACGGATCTCTGCTAGTAGCCTATGAGATCGGCTACCCCACTTAAGGGTTGATCATATCATCATGCTAGTCTCTCCGCTTTGTGAACGCCCATATTATTCACAAAACTATAACTAGTAACGTTTAAGAGTAATGATTCTCATAAGGCGTGGAGACATCATCTTATTACTCCAATGGCTTTATTACAGTGTTTGATGATTCATATAAATTATGTAAGACACGTATAATAAAGATTGCAATTTTATTAATTAATGAAAATATTACAAATACATGTACATATAGCCCATCCACAAGTTGGGTTTAGGGCTTATCCCTAACAGTTGATAGTGTCATGAATCGTGCTAACCCAAGAATCTCACATGATTCTTCTGATGCGGCCATAGTCTCATGCATTGATCACACATATCAACCCGCGAATTGGAATATTACTCTTATAAGAAAATATTGTCCGAGATAGTGGCGATTCTCTATTGTATCTTTACAAACTTCATGTGTTTCAACAAAAGATCCAATCATACCCTTATGATCGGATCTTTTGAACCGGGGAAGGAGAATGTCAAAATTATTTGATCCACACATAAGATTGTAAAGACCTCAAGTCTAAGGACTAGTCATACAATCGATACATGAAAGTTCTCACAGTCACATGGGATAAACACTCCATGTTAAAACTTTCGACGGTCAGTTCGATGGACACGAGCAACTCATGCATCCATGTGATACACTAAGCGGACGGATCTCCGCTAGTAGCCTATGAGACCGGCTACTCCATTTAAGGGCAGATCATATCAGTATGCTAGTCTCTCCACTTTGTGAACACCCAGATTATTCATAAAACTATGACTAGGAACGTTTAAGAGTAATGATTCTCATAAGGCGTGGAAGCCATCATCTTATTACTCCAAGGGCTTTATTACAGTGTTTGATGATTCATATAAGTTATGTAAGACACATATAATAAAGATTTTCATTTTATTAATTAATGAAAATATTACAAATACATGTACATATAGCCCATCCACAAGTTGGGTCTAGGGAATATCCCTAACAATCTCTCACTTGCACTATAGCCAACTAGTATGAATCTGGACATCGTACTCTCGGGTGTGTCTATCTTGCTTTTGTTGAGTCAGCCCTTTAGTCAGAGAATCTGCAAGATTATCTTCTGTGGGTATTTTCTCTATAATAACTTATTTTCTCTCAATAATCTCCCTGATGAGATGAAATCGCTTGAGTACATGCTTAGATTTCTGGTGGGACCTTGGTTCCTTTGATTGAGCAATGACACCGTGTTGTCACAGTACATCGTGACGCCGTTCTTGATCGCGGGAAGCACTTCCAACTCCGTGATGAACTTCTTTATCCAGACTGCTTCTTTAGCTGCCTCAGGTGCTGTAATATACTCGGCTTCAATGATGGAGTCCGATGTAGTTGACTGCTTTGAGCTTTTCCAACTGACAGCACCACCATTCAAAGTAAACAGATATCCTGTTTTTGATCTGCTGTCATCCCTATCAGTCTGAAAGCTCACATCACAATAACCAATGACTTTCATCTCAGAACAATCTCCGTATGTCAAAAACACATCCTTAGTTCTTCTCACATACTTTAGGATTGTTTTGACAGCTGCCCAGTGTTGCTCACCAGGATTTGTCTGATACCTGCTCATTATGCTAAGAGCATAAGAGACATCAGGTCTTGTACATAGCATGGCGTACATGATCAATCCTATTGCTGAAGCATAAGGGATCTTACTCATACACTCTCTATCTAAAGGAGTATGTCGACATTGCTCCTTAGATAATTTGATTCCATGACAAGTAGGTAAATTACATCTTTTGGAATCTTCTATTTTGAATCTTTTCAAAACTTATCTATGTATGTAGATTCAGAAAGTCCTAACAACCTCTTAGATCTATTACGGTAGATTTTAATGCCGAAGATGTAGGCTGCTTCTCCCAAATCTTTCATGGGGAAATTCTTAGATAACCATTGCTTGGTGGCTTGCATCATGGGAATATCATTCCCGATGATTAATATGTCATCGACATATAATACAAGAAATACAACAGCACTCCCACTACTTTTCCTATAAACACAAGGCTCGTCTACATTTTTTATGAAGTCAAATTATTTGATTGTCTCATCAAATCGTATATTTCAACTTCTGGAGGCTTGTTTGAGTCCATAAATGGATTGTTTAAGCTTGCATACTTTATTATGATCATCCTTAGATGCAAACCCCTCAGGTTGTGTCATTTAGACTTCCTCTACGAGGTTCCCATTAAGGAAAGCTATTTTGACATCCGTCTGCCAAATCTCATAATCAAAGTGTGCAGCTAGTGCCAATAAAATTCGATTTAACGTTGTATATATTAGATGTTGAACATCCTTTGTTAGTTTGTAAGACATAGATACAATTATTCAAAATATCATCTCCATATTTTATTTCATTGAAATAAATAGAACATTCATTACAACTTATTAGTCATGAAAAGCCTTTATTACATAAATAAGAAATTGAAATGATGTTCTTTACTAGAGAATGTACATAAACACAATCTTCTAAGTCTAAAACTAAACCATTTGGAAAAACTAATGAATAAGTCTCTACGCATAATGTTGCTAGTTTTGCTCCATTATCCATGCGTAAGTCAACCTCCCTATGACGGAATCTCCTACTGTTTCTCAGGCCCTGCACATTGTTACACAAGTAAGTCCCACAACCGGTGTCAAGCACCCAAGTAGAAGGTTCAGAGTTTTGAGAATATAGTTCAATCATATACAACATACCTGAAGCATTGGGCTTCTTGGCCTCTTGAGCTTCCCTAGCTTCATTGGCTTTCAATGATCTACAGTCTTTCTTCCAATGACCCTTCTTTCCACAAAAGAAATATTTCCCCTTTCTCGTTTTCTTCTCCACCTTACCATTGGCCTTTAGGTGATCTGGATGTTGGAGTTTTCTAAGCTTCCCAAAATCATTTAACAAGCATGAAACAAGTGCGAATACAACAAGGGAGTTTCGGAATACTCACATCGATTGGTTGAGTGACGTGGCAACGAACAAAAATTCTTTTCTGCTCACTGTCATGGTCACGGCAGTTCACTGTAATGGTGTCCTCCATTTTCGATTTTGGATCATCTTCGTCAAGCTCCAAGCTTCCTCAAATGATTCCAAGCTCATGGGTTGACTTTCCTATCACCTTCGTATGTCTCTCGGAGTGCTAGCTCTTAATGATTTTGCCACAAAATCATCAAACTTTGCTTCCCTATGGCTCTCGGCATTTTGGGCAGAAACCAGTGAAGAACACAGCCCATTGGGCGTGTTTGAGAGGAAGAAGAAAGAGATGAGAGAGAGATGGAAATGTGTTATGTTAAATTGATTTCCAAAATCAATAAATAAAACATATACCAAATTTTGTGAAAAAGCTTTCAAAAAGTCAACACAAATTTGGCTCCAAATTTTGCATTAAATGATATCCACCAACTCACATCAATCACAAGTGACATGTTGTCAATCACTCAAAATGACTTATTATTTGACGCTTGATGCGAATAGCGATTTGATGCTTGATTTGACTTGCGTGCCGCACTGGAATTCAAAATGCGAATGCGCTCGCAAACAATCTCGGGCTCGGGTTCGCTAATTCCTAATTAACGAATTTTCCGTTGCGACGTAATTAAATGATTTTGCCTAGCAAAATCACTATTCATGTCGCAAACGAATTAATTCTAAATTAACTCATTCGCCCGAATTAAAATCTAATTTTAATTCCGCGTCGAAATCCAATTTCGTATAATATATCGAATATATTAATTTAATCTATTAATTCCAAATTAATCGTTATCTCTCTTAATTGATATTTTATCCCAGATAAAATATCTCCGCAATTAATCCCAGATTAATTTTCTCTCTCTTCTAATTAATCCCAGATTAATAAAGTGCGAGTCATACGTCATCGGTGAATCTTCGAGAAGTGACCCATGAGATCCCCGGATATGTTGGCAGTAAATTCGGTCGTCGGACTATCTGAACACGTAAGTACCTAGTACTACGTTTATACGGATTTACAAGACAAGGTTTGTTTCTAGCAAAGCGACATGCCTACCCAATTCTCCAGAAATATCCTTACAGGAATATAAGGATCTATATCAGGCGTATTATACGTAGTATTGCGTATTTCGATCCAGTATCGGATGATCACGTGCTAGGCCTGGGGCTGGAATTGTGTCTGCCCGTACGAAGCACATATCGGATGTCTGGTAACTAGTCTCTATAATCAGATATACATGACTTAGTCATAATATCCCGATAGTTGCAGCATTTAAGAGAACCAGTCCCGTATCCTACGTGACCATCATCTCCATATGACTGGAGTGATACTTCCGTCTTGACATCACACCCAACACACTACGATTCTCAATATACCCAGCAGAGGCATACACAGAACCTGTTAAAGCCCTGGACGACCAAAACCAAAGTATATTGATTGTCGTAAGTATTAGCAGTGCAAGTCTCAGGTTATGACCAAATACATCTACCCAGATTTCGGACTTCCATAGACACATAGTAATACTACCAATGGAATTCCGAGGGGGTCTATCCAGAGCGAAGCTGTTTCCCGTACCATCGGTAAAACACAACCTCCTATTACACTTGCATGAGTAACCTATACCCAAATATATGAGAACTATGATGTTATGCCCTCACAATGCGTCTTTTACGTATTTATCGATGTCCAATCTCGATAATACTCTGACTAGGGATATTTAATGATTTATCCTTCTTGGACTGATACTGTCTCATATCATTCTCAATCCAGGAACAAATCACAGGGACCTCCTATCATTTATATATCTCGGTGATCTAATCATAAATGATAAGAGTGCAATCTCATTTGTCACATAGTTAATTTGTACAACAACACCGTGATCTGTACAAATAGTGACGCTATGGGTCATAATTACATCAAAACGATAATTCTAAGAACCTAATGTTGCTTCAATCCAAACATGGATCGAATAACTTGCAAACCTTGTTTGCTAGTTTTGGTACGACAAAACCGTCAGGATATTTTAAACATCCTTCAAAAGGTTTCCTTTTCAGGAAAGCGATTTTCCCGTTTAGCTGACATATTTCATAAATGAAACATGTAGCATTAGCAAGCATTATCCAAATGGATTTACCATGGCAACAGTTAAAAGGTTGAATCGTAATCAACACAATATTGATGACGATACCTTTCCGCTACAAGCCTAGCTTAGTATGTCGGTATGTTTCCGTTCATGTATGTCTTCCTTGAAGACTTATATAGTACCAATAGGCACAATGGCTTGTGGTACATCAACTAGTGTCCAAACATAGTTGATATACATGGAATCCATTTCGGATATCATGACACTTTGCCATAATAGGGAGTCGATACCTTGTATCACTTCCTCATACGTAGTCAGTTGGTATTCCTCAATAAGATAGACATCTTTATGAGGTGAGATCAGAAACCCATACCTCAGGTTGTTTTCTGACTCTCTCCGACCTACGCGGTTCTTGTGTATTCGAAGATTATCGGTAATAGTTTCATCCTTGATGAACTATTTATGTTTCATTAAGATTCGGTGCCTTGGAATAGTATTACTCCGATTTTCATCGAGTTTTACTATCCTCCCACTTACCACTGCATATAGGTATTCCTCCTAGGAAAACCGCATGGCGAGCAACAATTACATTGTTCTTTTGTGAGTTGTATAAGTACTATACTTTGGTATCCCTAGGATAACCCACAATTGGCACTTATCCAATTTGGGTTTTAGTTTGGTATCATCCAAACATATGCCTAGCATACCCAAATGTTTAGGAATGAGAAACCTGGTTTCTTTCCTATTCATATCTAATATGAAATCTGTCTAACAGATTTTAATGGAACCTTATTCTAAATAAGTTTAGCACTGTTAAAGCGTATCCGTTGAAGGAAATGGTAGCTCAGAGCGATTCGTGATTAACCTTATCATGTCTAACAAAATTCGGTTACTCAGTTCGGACACACCGTCAAATGACGTGTTTCGGGAGGAGTCCTCAATGAAAGAATACTATACTCTTTCAAGTTTATTAGAAACTTATTGCTTAAGTATTTTCCATTACGATCTTACCGTGACGGTTTAATACTTTAGCCGATCTGTTCGTCTATTTCGTGTCGAAACTATAAAGTTTCAGATTTGTGTTTCAGAAGAAACACATAACCATAACGCGATGCCACATCCTTAAAGGTCACGAAATATTCATATCCACATCTAGCCTGGCTAGACATGGGCCCACTTGCTTCACTATGAACTATGGCTAATAGATCGGTGGCATTTGCACTTTTACCAAGTAAATAGTGTTTTAGGCACTTTGCCCAATTAACTAGATTCATAGACTTTATTTGAATAGAATCAAATCAGTCCGAGTACCCACTATTCAAAAGTGTGGATATACGATTCTTGTTTTAGTTGTGTCACAGACAACAATGCCACAATTGAGTTTCTTCTGATCAAATCAGTTTGAGCTATTTGTTTGTCATGTAATACATTTGAGATTTATTTATATTCAAAATATAAATTCTGTTATTCACATCTAATGTGTTTATCTCAATATCAACTTTATATAATAAAACACTTTAGTGTTCTAGAATATAAAGGTAAGTCCGCAACAGATTAAACACTGATATAGAGATAATGTTTCTAGTCAAACTAGTTACATTATAACAGTTTCCTGATTTAAGTACATACCCGAAGGGTAGTCCCTAAATTCAGGTATCTACGGTCAAAACAGCGACTTTCGTCCCGTTTCTGATTCGCAGATAAATCTCAATAGATGTCAGTATCTTGCTTATAGCAGATTCTGAACATCAATACATATTTATGTATCACACTAAGTATTTGAAATCTAATTTTAATACTAGTATTTTACATATTTATGACAAACATATTTGAAGTCAGAGCCTTGCTCGTCTTCAGTTCCTTCATGTCTGCTTTGCTTAAACGACAGTCACGCTTCCGCGATCCGTTTGCCACAATTTAGGCAGATATTTTAGGATATGTCATTTATCTTCCCAGAAGATTATAATGATTTTGCCTTTACCCTTTTCAACACTCCAGAAGCCTTTGGCCAAGCCATGGCCTTCTAGAATATCGAAGTAAGGTGCGTCTTGCGCTACTTGCCTAATTGCAAATTTTGACTTTGTCTCCTTGAGAATAGTCATTAACTCTCCAAGAGTTTATAATTGCAATATTTACTTCTAAGATCTAATTATAGATCTATGAAGATCCTTCAATTTCATTATCATACTTTAAGGATCTAATCCTTAGTTCTGATTAAGAAATTAATGAGTCTAATTTGACAAGCTTAATGGATTAAGAACTAAAGTTATCATCACATGAATCTTCCAAAGATCATGCTCTACTATTTGCTTAACTTCGGGCTTAGGCCTAATATGTTATTTTATCAAATAAAGTAACTTTATTAGTTTCCAGCACCATCCTGAAACTTTATTCCCAATTTGAAAATTAAACCATTTAAATAAATTTTTCCCTAGGATTATGTTTTAAATACTAATCTTTCAATTTTATCTTGATTTTAATAGTCCATTTATTTAATCAACGATATTAGGTACTATTTATTATAATGATTATTATAGTCCAACTGTATATGCATTTATAATTTAATAGATTGAATACAGTCCAACTGTTTTATTTAAAACAACAATTAAATATTAGTGCAACTAACATTTAATTTATTTGACGAATGATATTTGATTTGAGCGCGTATGGCAAGTAATTAAATGAATATTGCTAATTCAATTCTTGCCTCCCACTATTTTTCGGCGAGCCTCTAACCCTCTATCGAGTACTCAGGAAATCATGTTTCCTAGCGGGCTAGGATCCCGTTAAATATCACACAATCTTGACTTTGGCCAACAAATTGTATGATAATTAACTAGGTAGATCTCTAAGATCAATTGGATCCAATCCAATTCCTAGATCCAGTAGGGGGACATCCAAGTCCGAAACATATATCTTATATATGCCAATATATCCAATATATTACCTAACATTTTTCCTCTGAATCAACTAAGCCTTGGCTTTGGCACAACAAACTTAGTGATCCCAGTTAAGCGCGACCCATTGACCATGGAAAGCTTCGTAATCAATGTCGATGGACAAGAAGTAGTCTTGACTTTGGACAACAAACCACAACTTGGACAAGACACCGATATGGAAAAAAGCTCTCGTGATTCAAAAACATCCTCGACGGACAAAGGCCTTGACTTTGGCCAACAAGCCAATGCCAGTCTTGGATCTTGAGTAAGAATCACTCAATGGAAGGAAAAACGCTTAATATTTGTGAGGGTTTTTCGCGTGCAAATTGGCAACCAATTTATTATCTTTGTTAAGGTCTCATCATCATACACCCTTAAACATGCATTCTAAACACATAATAAAGCGCATATAAAATAAATATAATGATATGTGGATGGATACTTTACACATTGATCCTAGATCAAATCTCTCTATCTCTCTCCCGCTAGCACATGTATTACTTCTACCCGTTACACTACACTTCTAAAGAAACCTCATTTACATTGAGGGGAATAGGTGAGATGAGAATACAAAGAGTAAGGAGGTAATAAGGCTGGACACGCAGGTCCAATTAATAAATCAAATTTATTACAACAATTTCTAAAATTGCCCCACCCATCTAATATCCATCTGATATACATTATTCATGCATCGCAACCATGTATTCACACAAGCATGTTATCAATCAATCTAATCAAATTAATTAATCTAATAATTAGTGACCATCCAATGTTCAAACAACGATTTGATTTTCCGTGAGTCAAACTCGTTTTGCGAATAAGTACTCAAAGTACGAATTCTCGAGTTAAATTAAACTACAAAATTAAATCCAATTCAATTTTTATTTAATACTAATTCGCTATTTAATTCCAAATTAAATACTACACTTTATTTAACGAACCTTTAACGATTTAAATTCAAAATTTAATCGTTACGGGTCTCAAAGCTCGATTAACGTCACATTTGGGCTTTATGGAAGCGGTTTTGGGCCCAATTGGATCCAACCAATTTAGCCTAACCCCAACTTAGTACAACCAAGCCCAATAAGCCCAATTACAACATTCAAGCCCAATTTCCAAAATTAGCCCAATTTAATTATATTACAAAAACCCAATTTCACAATTTAATTACATAAAGTGTATAACACAATTAATTACCCAAATCAATATTTCCAAAACACAAATTTGTCTAATTAATCATGTTCATCAACATTAAATCATGTCCAACACAATTTAACAAAAATCAAACCCAAACCATGCTTCATGTGTCTCGGCTTTAGGAGGATTTTATGTCCAATTTGGTTTTAATCCAATCAAATCCAATTAAACATTAAATCATTATTCCCAATTGATTTCCAACACATCCAATGATCAAAAATCAAAAATCCAAGAGGATAAAATAGGGCACCATTCTCGGCCAAGCTAAGAATTTGGGGAAAAAAATGATCCAATCACAATTTCATGAAATTGATCCAATCAAACTTCAATTAAACATGTTTTAAGCATATTCAAACATCCAATTTAATTAAATCATGCTCAAAAACATTTAAGCCCTAATCATTTTCATGCTTAACCTTGCGCTCTGATACCATTGTTGGAGTTTTCTAAGCTTCCCAAGATCATTTAACAAGCATGAAACAAGTGCGAATACAACGAGGGAGTTGCGGAATACTCACATCGATCGGTTGAGTGACGCGGCAATGAACAAAAATTCTTTTCTGCTCACTGTCATGGTCACGGCAGTTCACTGCAATGGTGTCCTCCATTTTTGGTTTTGGATCATCTTCGTCAAGCTCCAAGCTTCGTCAAATGATTCCAAGCTCATGGGTGGACTTCCCTATCACCTTCGCATGTCTCTCGGAGTGCTAGCTCTTGATGATTTTGCCACAAAATCATCACACTTTGCTTCCCTATGGCTCTCGGCATTTTGGGTAGAAACCAGAGAAGAACACAGCCCCTGGGCGTGTTTGAGAGGAAGAAGAAAAAGAGGAGAGAGAGATGGAAATGTGTTATGTTAAATTGATTTCCAAAATCAATAAATAAAACATATACCAAATTTTTTGAAAAAACTTTCAACAAGTCAACACAAATTTGGCTCCAAATTTGGCATTAAATGCTATCCATCAACTCACATCAATCACAAGTGACATGTTGTCAATCACTCAAAGTGACTTATGATTTGACGCTTGATGCGACTAGTGATTTGACGCTTGATTTGACTTGCGTGCCGCACTAGAATTCGAAATGCGAATGCGCTAGCGAACAATCCCGGGCTCGGGTTCGCTAATTCCAAATTAACGAATTTTCTGTTGTGACGTAATTAAATGATTTTGCCTAGTGAAATCATTATTCACGTCGCAAACGAATTAATTCTAAATTAACTCGTTCGCCCGATTTAAAATCTAATTTTAATTCCGCGTCGAAATCCAATTTCGTATAATATATCGAATATATTAATTTAATCGATTAATTCCAAATTAATCGTTATCTCTCTTAATTGATATTTTATCCCAGATAAAATATCTCCGCAATTAATCCCAGATTAATTTTCTCTCTCTTCTAATTAATCACATATTAATAAAGTGCGAGTCATACGTCATCGGTGAATCTTAGAGAAGCGACCCATGAGATCCTCGGATATGTTGGCAATAAATTTGGTCGTCGGACTATCCGAACACGTAAGTACCTAGTACTACATTTATACCGATTTACAAGACAAGGTTGGCTTCTAGCAAAGCGCCATGCCTACCCAATCTCCAGAAATATTCTTACAGGAATACAAGGATCTATATCGGGCGTAGTATACGTAGTATTGCGTATTTCGATCCAGTATCGGATGATCACGTGCTAGGCCTGGGGCTGGAATTGTGTCTGCCCCGTACGAAGCACATATCGGATGTTTGGTAACTAGTCTCTATAATCGGATATATATGACCTAGTCATAATATCCCGATAGCTGCAGCATTTAAGAGAACCAGTCCCGTATCATACGTGACCATCATCTCCATATGACTGGAGTGAGACTTCCGTCTTTACATCACACCCAACACACTACAATTCTCAATATACCCAGCAGAGGCGTACACAGAACCAGTTAAAGCCTTGGACGACCAAAACCAAAGTATATTGATTGTCGTAAGTATTAGCGGTGCAAGTCTCAAGTTAAGACCAAATACACCTACCGTGATTTCGGACTTCCCTAGACACATAGTCATACTACCAATGGAATTCCGAGGGGGTCTATCCAGAGCGAAACTGTTTCCCATACCATCGGTAAAACACAACCTCCTATTACACTTGCATGAGTATCCTATACCCAAATATATGAGAACTATGTCGTTATGCCCTCACAACGCGCACAAGTGTAATACTAGTCTTTTACGTATTTATCGATATCCAATCTCGATAATACTCTGACTAGGGATATTTAATGATTTATCATTCGTGGACTGATACTGTCTCATATCATTCTCAATCCAGAAACAAATCACAGGGACCTCCTATCATTTATACATTTTGGTGATCTAATCACAAATGATAAGAGAGCAATCTCCTTTGTCACAAAGTTAATTTGTACAACAACACCATGATCTGTACAAATAGTGACGCTATGGGTCATAATTGTCCAACACTGGAGCCTTGGCCTTGCCCTTATTTTTCTTTGGGCCTCGTGGCTTCAGGTCCGTACCCGTAAGCATGACGGAGGTTTTAAGCTTCAGTTTCAAGTCCTTCTCTGCTTGCTTTATCAGATTGTGCAATTATGCTAAAGTAGCTTCTTTATTAGACAAATGAAACTGCATAATAAAGTTAGAGAAGTCTTTTGATAAAGACAGAATAATTAGATCGTGACCTCTCTCATGGTCCATGATGAACCCGAGGTTGGCCAATTTTTCAATGTGGCCAATCATCTTAAGCACATGTCCACTAACAGATATTTCTTTATACCTTGTTTGGAATAAGGCACATGACACTTGGAATCTCACGGTATGAACGGAAGTTGCATACAACCCCTTCAAGTGAAAGATGATGGTTTGATCATCCATATCTTCGTGAGCTTTCTGAAGTTCGTCTGACATAGAGCCAAGTATTATGCAAACTGCTTGCTCATCATCATCGACGTGTTTCTTCCAAGCATCAAATGTATTTTGGTCAGCATCTTCTGTGGGTTCAGTGGGAAATGCTATTCCAAGAACGTAGAAAATATTTTATTGTCGTAAGATAATTTTAAGGTTTCTAAACTATTCATTGTAGTTGTCCCCTTTGAGCTTATGCTCATCAAGGATGGAACGAAGTGATACTCTGTTTTCCATTTGAATGTTTGTGAAATATTTTAACCCACATGTTAAGAGAGAATGTTAAAATTAGGAATATGTTTTCATTAATGTTTCATAATAACATGGGCTTTTAATATTATGAAGTTGCTCTCACTCAATTGTTTTAAAATTTTAAGCAAATCGCATCAACCCCAATATGATGGATATCTTGTGGGCAAGGATCCTATTATCATCATTTCATAACTCTGAATAGGGCCGGTCATTATAAAATATGATAATTAGGTAGGTTCTCAACCAATTTATGATATAAATCACAATTCCTTTATCATTGGGTTGGGCAATCAAACATGTCATAGCTTATGCTAGTCCTTGTGGACACCCAATATTTGCCACTAAGTTATAAGACCACGCCTAAGGGTCGCTGCATCTTATGACTCTGAAAAGTCAAACCATTGTCAATAGTACGATTTAGAGACAAATTGGTATTGGTCAGTCTGGTAAAGCCTACACCTGCCAATACGGTTTAAGCCTTTTGGGTCTATACTTTACAATGGGAGGCAAATTTTAGAATTAAATTATTATTGAGGATTTTAGCAAGTTTAAGTGAATAACTGTCAAATGGATTCCTCCATTGAAAATTCCCAATAGGGAGGGTGGAGCGAACTTTCTTAAATACCCTTACCTCTTAGGCTCTTATTGCCTTGGTGACAGGAATAAACAATAGATCCTCCAAATTAGTCCAACACTTTAAATATGCTTTAAGGTAAGCTTTGAGTAAATGATTATCTATATGTCTTCACAGCTTTTCCTTTTGGCTATAAAAAGGTAGTGAGTGAAGGAAGACACCAAATCATTATCTAACTTTAGTAATACCTTTGGTTAAATTAACTTTAGTTTGGAAAGTTTTATTAACGCTTTATACCACCCCAATTGTATCTTTTATAATGTCTTTTATTATAAACAAGTGATTTATATTTATTAGCCTTAAAGGTAATAAATCTCTAAGTTCATCATGGAATAATTACTTAGCTAAGGGATAAGCAATACACTCTCTATTTCCTTATAAAGTCTCTAGATGCTTGCACCCTAAAATAATCATGCCAATTCTAATCATACATAGTATCATCAAGCTTATGAGTTTTAATATGTTGGAATTATTTTAGGCATTACATAACTTTGATTAACATTTAATTATGATATTGCATTTTATTTTATTCAAATAAATTTACTATTCACGTTTTTACAGATGCGTGAACTTTAAATACAATTTCACAATTCAAATCTTAACCAAATCATGCAAAGGTTGTGCCTAAGGGTAATTTTAGGGTGTTAGATTTCCAACGAGCTTTTACACACCCAATTTCGAGTTCAAATGAGAGAGAACTAATCAAAACAAAAACGGTGCGCTGATACTACAGTTGGGAAGTGGTCGCGAGTGCGCAGCGGAAAATTAAAAAAATTATGATGCCGCTATCCCTATTGTTGGAAAATTATGACCCATAGCGTCACTATTTGTACAGATCACGGTGTTGTTGTACAAATTAACTATGTGACAAATGAGATTGCACTCTTATCATTTGTGATTAGATCACATAGATGTATAAATGATAGGAGGTCCCTATGATTTGTTCATGGATGGAGAATGATATGAGACAATATCAGTCCACAAAGGATAAATAATTAAATATCCCTAGTCAGAGTATTATCGAGATTGGACATCGATAAATACGTAAAAGACTAGTATTACACTTGTGCACGTTGTGAGGGCACAATGGCATAGTTCTCATATATTTGGGTATATGATACTCATTCAAGTGTAATAGGAGGTTATGTTTCATCGATGGTATGGGAAACAGCTTCGCTCTGGATAGACCCCTTCGGAATTCCATTGGTAGTATGACTATGTGTCTATGGAAGTCCGACATCAGGGTAGGTGTGTTTGGTCTTAACCTGAGACTTGCACCGTGAATACTTGCGACAATCGATATACTCTAGTTGCGGTCGTCTAGGGCTTTAACCGGTTCTGTGTACACCAATACTGGGTATACTGAGAATCGTAGAGTATTGGGTGTGATGTCAAGACGAAAGTGTCACTCCAGTCATAATGGAGATGATGTCATGTAGGATACGGTATTAGTACTCTTAAGTGCTGCAGCCATCGGGATATTATGACAAGGTCATGTATATCCGATTATAGAGACTAGTTACTAGACATCCGACATGTGCTTCGTACGGGGCAGACACTATTCCAACCCCAGGCCTAGCACGTGACATCTGATATTGGATCGATATGCACTATACTATTTATACTACGCCTGATACATATCATTTATTCCTGTAAGGATATTTTCGGAGAATTGGGTAGGCATGGCGCTTTGCTAGAGGCCAACCTTGTCTTGTAAATCGGTAAAACGTAGTACGAGGTACTTACGTGTTCGGATAGTCCGACGATCGAATTTACTGCCAACATATCCGGGGATCTCATGGGTCGCTTCCCAAAGATTCACCGATGACGTATGACTCGCACTTTAATTAATCTGGGATTAATTAGAAGGAAGAAAAAAAATTAATCTCGGATTAATTTCGGAGATATTTTATCTAGGATAAAATATCAATAAAAGAGAGATAACGATTAATTTGGAATTAATCGGTAAATTAATATATTCGATATAATTAAAATAAAGAAAGAAAATGACTTACTTGAACATAAGACTCATCCAGTCCTCCCTCCAATCTACAAGCTTTCCTCGAACTCAGCAAGCTCTTCTACTTTCAAAAGGGCCACCCATGTGTGTGGCCTCCAAAGGTGCACACACCAAAGCCAAAACTCAATGGCAATACTACGCCTTGAGTGCACAGGTATTTTTCCCTTGGTGCTAGCCTAGGCAAATACCTCAAAAATTTTAACTTGAGGTTCCTCTAGTCAATTAGACTTAAGGATCCTCAAAATCAATGGCTTACTCTTTAAACTTTAGAGTTGCTCACTTATATAAACCCAATATTTGAAAGGTTTTTGGTGTAAAAATTTGTAAAGAATTCTTTGGGTTTATATAGGTGCTCCAAAGACAACAAAATTAATTAAGAATCTGATGTGGGATAAATGCTGATTTAATCTTAGCCATTGGATCTTAATTTATTGGTTTAATAAGATTATAAAACCCATAATAAGAGTTTGGGTGTCGAATTGGAATTCAAAACAAATAACAAATAAATAAAATAAAATAAAGAATGAGGTGCCATCTGCGCCCCCCATTTTATTTATTATTTATTCCAATTCCGAAAGTGTCCCTATCGTCATTCACCAATCCCTAAGCCACTATGGAACCTCATAAATGATCTGTTCAATAATTAAACACATTGAACCATTTATGTGTTGGACATTATGACCCATAGCGTCACTATTTGCACAGATCATTGTGTTGTTGTAGCAAATTAACTATGTGAC
>SKCR01047253.1:0-30908 GCA_019454045.1 Zanthoxylum bungeanum
TGTACACAGAACTGACAGATCCTATCTCAACGCACATAGGACACCTTGAGGATCTGTCCACACCCAACGAACAGACGGAGGTCTGATCTTAATAGATCGGTGGCTTGACTGCCATCTAAATATGGAAGATGTCTCATGTGCCCACAGTGGTATCTCAAGTCAAAGAATCACAAATGCTACTCAACCCGAGAAGATTCTTATTAACGTTGGTGTATCATCCATTAAGAATATTCGGGGATAGTTCAGTGTTTATCCGGTATAAACACCTACACGTCTATACGAGTCTACAAGACTCATGGTTCATTGAGAAACCATTGGAATCATATATTTCAATATACGACATGTACCGGTCTCAACGGGTTTACTTTACTGACCAAGTAGTGTAAACCTTGACCAGGAACTGTCTGAGAATGACAACGTCATGATACAACTCAATGTCAGTTGTGATGCTTTTGCAATTGTATCATGACTAATCATCCTAAGGTCTATTACGTCTTTACCATATAAAAAGATATATTATATTATAGAAACTGCTCATTTTATTCATAATAAAACGTTTACAATTATATTTTCATGGAAATACAACGGGGAATTGGCGCTCTGAGCACCAACCCCAACAGTTAATAATATTGAACTATGGCATATAAGGCTAGGTCATATAATCGTTAAACGCCTTACCCAATTGGTTAGGAATGGTTTGATACCAGATCTCACCATTGAACCTTATCCAACTTGTGAATCATGTATTCAGGGTAAGATGACCAAAGTCTCATTTTCTGGTGTTGGACACCGAGCCACTAACTTACTGGAACTCGTACATTCTGATGTGTGTGGTCCACTAAGTCAGGCTGCTCACAGTGATTATTCATACTATGTTACCTTTACCAATGATCTGTCACGGTACGGTTATGTCTATCTGATGAGACATAAATCTGAAAACTTTGAAAAGTTCAAAGAGTTCCGTAATTAAGTAGAAAAACAGACTGGTCTATATATTAAATGCCTTCGATCTGATCGAGGCAGCGAATATATGAGTAGTGAGTTCATGGATTATATGAAGGAGAATTGGATTCTCGCTCAATATACTCCTCTAGGTACTCCACAGCACAATGAAGTGTCTTAGAGGAGAAAGCAGACTTTATTGGATATGGTCCAATCTATGTTGAGTTTTACGGATTTGCCTTATTACTTATGGCGCTACTCTCTTTTAACAGTTGCACATCCTTTGAATAATATTCCTTCAAAAGTTGTTCATACGACTCCATATGAGATATGGACCTGTAGGAGACCAAATCTTAATTATGTTAAGGTTGGGGTTATCCTGCCTATGGCAGGATGGCTCAGTAAGATAAGTTTTCGCCTAGAGGGCAAAAGTTTAGGTTTGTTGGATATCTTTCGAATACGAAGGGATATCATTTCTATGATACCGAGCATCGAAATGTGTTCGTAGCTCGCTTCGTAAAATTTCTAAAGGTAGAATTTTTGTCTGAATGAGGTAATTATAGACAGGTTGAACTTGATGAAGTCCAACCTGAAAACAAAGAACCAACGGATGAATCTGAAGTTCAATTATATGAATAACCTTCAACACACACACTTCGTAGGTCACAAAGGGTATCTAGACCTCATGGACGCTTGTATTTGATACAAGAAAATAGTCTCGATGTTCTCTTAGTTGAAGAGACTAACCCTTTTACCTATAGATAATCGATGTTGGACATCGACTCCGTGAAGTGGCAAAGTGACATGAAATCCGAGTTAGACTCAATGCATGAGAATCAAGTTTGGGACTTGGTTCCGCTTCCCAAAGGAATTGTTCCTATCGGTTGTAAATGGGTTTACAAGAGGAAGCGCGGGCCTGATGGAAAGGTTGAAACCTATAAGGCTCGACTGGTAGCAAATGGTTACATGCAACGAACTGGCATCAACTACGATGAAACTTTTTCACCCATAGCAATGCTTAAGTCTATTGGGATTTTGCTTTCTATAGCTACGTATCATGATTACGAGATTTGGCAAATGGATGTCAAAATGGCTTATCTAAATGGATTTCTTGATGAAGAAATCTATATGGAACAACCGGAGGGTTTTGCATCCAGCGAGAACTCGGGTATAGTATGTAAGCTTAAGAAGTCCATTTATGGACTTAAACAAGTTTCATGAAGTTGCAATCTTCGATTCGATGAGATTATTAGATTGTTGGCTTTTCTCAAGAATTCGGAAGAATCCTGTGTGTATCAGAAGGCCAGTGGGAGCATGGTGGTATTTTTAGTCCTCTATGTTGACGACATCCTAATCATTGGGAATGATATATGGATGATGCAAGTCAAAGCTTACCTCTGTTAAAATTTCTCCATGAAGGACCTGGGAGAAACTTCCTATGTTTTAGGCATAAAACTCTATAGAGATAGAGTATGAAAGTTGATTGGGTTATCACAATCAACGTATATAGATAAGATCTAGGAACGGTACAATTTTGGTAACTGTAAGACAACAAATATACCGTTCAGACATGGGATTCATCTTTCAAAGAAGATGAGTCTGCAAACAGAAGATGATAAGGTTAGAATGTCTAACCAACCTTATGATTCGTGTTTAGGTAGCATAATATATGCCATGTTATGTACTAGGCCTGATATTAGTTTCGTTGTTAACGTAACAAGTATATATCAGTCCAATTCAGGCAATGACCATTGGATGGCCATTAAACATATCCTGAAGTATCTTAAAGGTACTAAGGATAAGTTGATTATTTATGGAAGAAATGAACTGCAAGTTAATGGGTATACGGATTCCGACTTCCAATCAGATCCTGATGATAGAAAGTCTACATCTGGATTCGTATTTACCCTTAACAGAGGTGCAGTTTGCTGGAAGAGTTCCAAACATGGGTCAACAGCAGATTCCACCACAGAGGCAGAATACATTGCAGCTTCTGAAGCTGCAAATGAAGCTGTATGGATTAGGAAATTTATCACTGAATTGAGAGTGGTCCCAAGTATCGAGAATGTGATTCCGTTATACTGTGATAATACTGGAGCCATTACGCAAGTAAAGGAACCAAAGGCGTATCAGAAGTCGAAGTATGTGAAACACAAATACCACATCATTCGAGAGATTGTGTCGCGAGGGGATATTATCGTGTGCAAGGTACTGAGTGAAGATAATGTAGCAGACCCACTTACTAAAGCCATACCTCCGAAGTTATTTGATAAACATGTGAAGTCGATGGGTATTAGATACAATTGATATTAGCACTAGAGCAAGTGAGAGATTTTGTTGGGGTTAGTGCTCAGAGCGCCAATTTCCTTTTGTATTTCCTTATAAATACTCTTGTAAACATTTAATTATGAATAAAATAAGCAGTTTCTACAATATAATATATCTCTTGATATGGTAAAGATGTAATTGACCTTAGAATGATTAGTCATGATGTAGTTGCAAAAGCATCGCAACTGACATTAAGTTGTATCATAACATTGTCATTCTTAGACAGTTCTTGGTCAAGGTTTACACTATTTGGTCAGTAAATTAAACTCGTTGAGATCGGTACATGTTGTATACTGGAATATACGATTACAATGGTTTCTCAATGAACCATGAGTCTTAGAGACTCGTATAGATGTGTAGGTATTTATAGCGGATAAACACTGAACGACTCACCGAAGATTCTTAATAGATGGTACACCAACGTCAATAAGAATCTTCTCGGGTTGAGTAGCATTTGTGATTGTTTGACTTGAGATACCACTATGGGCACATGAGACATCTTCCACACTTAGATGGCAGTCACGTCACCGATCTATTAAGATCAGACCTCCGCTTGTTCGTTGGGTGTGGATAGATCTTCATGGTGTCCTGTGTGTGTCGAGATAGGATCCGTCAGTTCTGTGTACAGAGCATAGGTAGTCCATATATGATTAGCAATCAGATAAAACCTATGGGCCTGTGGTACACTTTAGAAATGAGTTCTATGTGTTCTTTTAGAGATTGCTAATAGAGTCGTTGACGAGATTGTCCCTATAGAGATTTGACGTTTACATCTATATCTCTGGGATATATCCGGATACCTGTGATGGAGGAATTAAACATATGCCATGACATTGACATGTATGATTCAACGAGTTTATCAGTGGTCGTCATAATTTACGGGTGGGTAAATTATGGACACGAAATTGGATTTCGTGACGGATATGTCTGAATCTAGAGAGTCTCACCAGTGAAATATACTCATAGAGCACTATGGCAACTTTTATGAATAATACTGATTATTTATAAGTCGTTTAAAGGTTAAACGAAAAATACATGCCAAGGGACCTAATGGTCATTTCTTAATTAATGTGTATTTATATTTAATGATAGATTTTATTAAATACACATTAATTAAATGTCAAATTGTGATATTTGACATATATCATAAATGTATATGTATTTGGATATTTAAAGTAAATATAATACATATATTTAAAATATTTGTATTTAAATAATTATTTAATTGTTAAATAATTAAAGTAATTAAAAATATAAATATTTTAAATTTTGATATTTTTGGAGATGACTTAAGTTGCTTTATTTGTCTTGTTGAATTTCATTAAATGTGTAATGATCATTTATACAAGTCTATAAAGTTAACTTTAATCAAACAAAAAATAATATCTAGATATTTTATATGCTCAAATTCGGCCAGGGAAAATTGGGTGTGAGTATATATTGTTTTGTTTCATTTTTCATGAGTTTAGGTTAACAAGTTACCAAAAACAAACACAAAAGAGTTGAGAGCCAAGTTGAAGAACCAAAAAGAAAAAGCTTGGAAATGATTTTGTAAGTTTTTCTTTAAACTTTTCAACTAAGAAATTGTTTCTATCATGCTTAGCTTCAACATGTGTTGCTAGGATGTTGTCTCTACACTTTTAGTTTGTGTTTTAAATGGTTTTGAACTTGTTTGAAAGATGAAAGCATTTATGGTATCCAAGTGGGTTTGAAATGAGTTCTTAAGCTCTCTTTTGATTATTTGATAATCAAGTTGTCATTCTAGAGTTGCTAAGCCACTCATTGATGACCTAGAATTGTTTTTGAGTTGTTTCATGATGGTGAGACTTGTTTGGTGTGGTAAAGTTTGAATTAAAGTGTTGGATTTAATTGATTTGGTGTATTTTGTCAGTTTGAAGAAATTGTAAAATTAGGATTCTTAACCCTTTCCAAATTTGAGGCTTTTCATATATGTGATGTATTATGATTTGTATATGATGCATATTAATTTTTGGGTTGATTGGATTTTATCTTTACATGTTTTGAACAAAAATGGACCAAATTGTAAAAACTGAAAAATTGAGGGGCTGTTCGGCAATTTGAATTTTTTGGGATTTTGTTTTAATTTGATTTTAATGTGTTGGACATGTTGGAAATCATTTTAGAATAGATTTAGAATCATCCAAAATTGTATTTGACAATTTAAGGACTAAAATGATCAATTTGCAAACTATTGGACCAATTCGGCAATTACAAAGAAATTTGATTTCTTGTGTGAAATTTCAATTTTTAAATATTAGGTAATTAAATAAATAAGTTTATTTAATTGATCCAAGAAAAATTATTGAAACCGGTAAATTTTAATTTTCCGCGTTCCGCTGCATTACCGGATTTTCCTATTAAAACCCCTACAATGGCGAATTAAAACGAATAATATTGATTATTTGGAAATCGTTTAACGGTTAAACAAAAATTACACATGCATGTACATTCGGTAATTTCATAAATTAATGTGTATATGTATTAGATACATAATTTGATTAGATACGCATTAATTAATTACCAAATGAATTCGAAACATATGTTAACCAATGATGTATTTTGTCATTTAGTGTAAATGTATAAATACATTATATATTTAATTAAATGAATTAATTGATTAAAATGTTAATGAATTAATTCTTTAAATAGATATATTTTAAATATATAAGTATATGTCTTTTGAGAATATGACATGTGTTATATGTTTAAATGGTAACATGTGGATTTATTTTGGTTTGAGTGTGATTAAATATTTCTTTATTTTTGAAATAATTTTTTGTAAAATAAAAATTGATTTTCTCTCTCCCACAAAGGCCAATTTTCGACCACTACCTAAATAAAAGAGGGAAATATTCATTTTCTTCTCTACAACAAAAAGAACACAAAATAGTAAAACCTAAGAGAGAGAAAAATTGGTGAGATCAAATTCAAGCTTTAAGCTTAAAAATTTTGGAAGTTTAAGGTAAGTTCTTAATCTTTGAGTTAGGAAATTGTTTCTTTTGCTTTGTTGAGAATACATGAGATGTATATTTGATTTTCTCTTCTCTTGAATTTGGGTTTTATTTGTTGGATGCTTGTTGGGAAGTATATATGCATGTGTGATGAAACTTTGAGGTTAATAATGGTTATTAGAGTTCAATTTTCTCTATGAATTTAAGTTGCCATTCTAAAATTTCTATGCCTCTTTATAGAATCCTAAAATGGTTCTTGAGTGTTTTTGGATATGGTGAGACTTTAAGAATGTTGGAAAGATTGTTCTAATGTTAGATTGAAAGTCAATTTGGTGAAATTTAATTAATTTGAATTTCTAGGGTTTATGTCTGATTCTAAATTAGGGCTTTTCATTCTATGAATGTAATTGAGTATATTAGAAATATACTAATCATTTTGATAGTGTTTTGGAAACACTTAATTGTGTAATTGACACTTTTGGACTAAAAAAGAGCAAAATATAAAAAGTTTGTATTTTTAGGTCTTTTCGGCTAAAGGGTATTTTGGACCTTTCCAAATTTGATTTTGGATTCAATATTAAAATAAATAGTTTATTTTAATAGTCTAAAGAAAAAATTTTGAAATTCTAAAAATTTGATTTTTCACCTTCCGCTACGCTACCCAACAAAACCGCAAATATGCTAACAAATGGTATCAGATCGAGTCTGATTCTTAATCCATGAAATGATTCTAGCTTGATATTTGATATGTAATCTAAAACTTAATTTTTTAGATGCATGTTTTCTAAGATTGGATCTAACTAATCCGATTGACAGTTTAGCGGAAAATTCTCATTTAATAAGGCTTTAAAGTAATTTGTATTTATGTATGCTTTTTTCTTGGTCCACCTTGTTAATACAGATATAAATAAATTTCTATGGCTATATTCAAGAGCGTGCCAAAGCTGTGAGAATGTAGTCGATAAGAATTTATTTATACAGATTATATTTAGATTTAAATAAATTTAATTGAAAATGAAAATCATGAACGTGCCAAAACTGTCAGGACTACATGAGTAGTTTAAGTTTATCATTGACAAGTTAAGCCTTGAAAATGTCTCCTTGTGAACGTGTCAAAACTTTCACAACGAGAAACGATCAGGACCGAAAATTATGAGTCACTATTTGTGATTGACAATGGTTGTCTACCTAATGAATATACGTAGGCAAGAAAGTGCCAAATCAGTGAGCCGAAATATATTTATGAGATCTACTTCATGTTGTAGAATTTAATTTTATTATTTTATTACTTTCTGTTTGGGGATTACAGTATGCATGATTCAGTGGGAGGGCATCTTTTAAATTAAAAATCCATGATTTTATTTGATGTTTTTTTTGATATTATATGAAACTGTATAATCTACTAATTTTTTTTTCGCTATCTATATGATAGATTTACGATGGCCAGCTCTTCATCTTCCAATCCTTTAGCTTGTATGCTTGATACGAATAAGCTAAAAGGGCCCGAAAATTTTACTGACTGGGAAATGGATTTAAGGATTGTCCTCGAATCCGAGAGGTTATGGTATGTTTTGGATGGACCGATACATTTAGCTATACCACCCGATTCAACAACCGAGGAGCACGAAACCTTCCAGAAATGGAACGATGATGACCTAAAGGTTAGATCATACATCCTCGGTGTTAGGGTTGGTGCTCGGAGTGCCAATCCGGATCGTATTTATGTCCGATTTATGAATACGAGCAATTCCATTTTCCATAATATTACTTATTTAATGGTAGCACCTATTGTCTTTTATACACATATTCGATCTAATTACGATTAGATATCTAACTACGATTAGATTGAAACTAAATTTGGTTTAGCGATACGTGTATATTAGACAAAGACCCTATGATTTATAATGTAGTGCGCAGTTACAACGTAGTTTGTAATTGACATTGGGAAGCGCACTATAAGATGTATATCATTAAATAAAGTTCATGGTCAAGATTTAATAACACGGGTCGGTTAGTAAAATCCACTGAGACCGGTACATGTCGTATATCATGACTTGGTCCGATGGTTTATCCCAGTGAACCATAAGTTTCAGGAGACTCGTATAGACATGTAGGTGTTTATTTGATAAACAATGAACGTCTCACTGAAGATTTCCTAATATATGGTACACCAACGTTAATAGGAATCTTCTCGAGTTGAGCGAACATAGTGGTCCTTCGACTTGAGATACCACTGTGGGATATATGAGTTATCCTCCACACTTTGATGGCAGTCACGTCACCGATCTATTTAGATCAGACCTCCGCTTGTTCGTTGGGTGTGGACTTGATGCTCATGATATCCAGTGCGTATCAAGATAGAATCTGTCAGTCCTGTGTACAGGGCATAGGCATCCTACACGTGTTTGCGATCTAGTACATCTATGACCGTGGTATAACTTCGGAAACCAGTTCCGAATGTTATTTAGATATCGTAAATTAAAAGTCGACTATATTATACCGAACGGATTTGACATTTTTATCTATATCACAGGTATAATATGGATAGCCTGTGACGGAGGGATTATACGTATGCAATGACCTTGACTTGCATAGTTTAGCGAGATTATTCGTGGTCGTCATAATTCATGAGTGGGTGAATTATGGACACAAAATTAGATTTCGTGACGGATAAACCTAAACTTAGAGAGTCCCACAATATTAAGTGTACTCGTTGAGCACTTGGGCAACGCGTTATGAATAATACAGATATTCATAATACTTCATCAGATTAAATGATTTAATTCGAATCGTTTAATCGGTTAAACGATAACACATGCATTAGAGGATTTTATTCATTTAATAATTATTGTGTATTAGATACACATTAATTAATTATCAAATGAGATTTTGACACATGCCATTAATATATGTATTGGTTATTTAATGTAAATAAAAAACATATATAATAATAATTATATTAGTTAATTATTTAAATATTTAAATGTTAAATGTTTGAATAATTAATTGATAAATTTTTTCATAATTGTTATGAAATTTTTTAATTATTATTGGTGACACATGGCATAATTTAATTAAGCTAAATGTGTACAAATTTGATTTGCTACCAAAAAGCTTAATGTTTTAATTGGATTAAAATTTTGAAAATGACAAAACCACCCTCCTAAGGTCGGCAAAATGGATTTTTTAAAGTAAAAAAATTTCATTTTCCCATCTATCATCTCCATTACCGAGATATTCAAAGGAAAAATGGTTCCAATAGTACTTATGATTCAAGTGAATGAAAAGAATAAAATCAAGGAAAAAGGCTAAGGAATTAAAGGATTAAAGGTAATTCTTCAAATCCCTAAGCTTAGAAATTATATTACTTGTTTCTTGATGATCTTATGAGATCCTAGGGTTTCTTCTTTTCATAAATTTGGGGCTTTTGGTTTTGGAGGATGGAAATGGAAGTATATTGCATGTGTGAAGTGGATATGGATGCTATTATTGTAATATGTGTCCAATTTGATCATTTGATGATATGTTTCCATTATAGAGTGTTATGACCACACTTGTAATGCCTAGAATTGTTCTTGGGTGGTTCATGTGTGGTGACATTATTGGTGTTTTGATTAATTGGATTAATCTTGAAAAATTGGATTTAAAGCATGAAAATTGGCATTTTTGGTTTCTGGATCAGTTCTAGAAAATCTGGGTTTATGTTGATGAATTTGATGTCATACAAATGTATTGGATGAGATTTGGGTGTTGGAACAATTGCCGAAAATTATTTCGGAGTTGAAATAAGCGAAAACGGTGAAAAACGGCGTTACCGGGTGACTTTTAAGCCAATCGGGTGACGGCTACCCAAACTGTGAATTGATCACTGTTCGGGCAGCCCATGAACTGCCCTAACACTATTAGGGCTGACCTGGCAGTCCCCATAAGTGATGGGTGGTCGGTTCGGTCAAAAACACGTTTTGCGTTATTTTATGGAAAAACGTTTTCGTAAAAGTTTCGCGACGTTTCTTAGTTGTTTATGTCGTTATTTGATCTCGAACAAACATGTTTAGGTGAAATATGAATAAATTATTCATATTGGATATTGAATAATTTATTCGGTAATTTAAAAGGTTTTAAAATTATGATTTCGCCCGAACCGCGCTTCCGCTGCGCCTTTCGCCCGAAACCCCAACACTCGTTTCGTTGACTCATGAGCTGAAGGGCTAATATATTGATATGTTTGATGCGTATAGCATAATCACTTGGCTTAGGGAGATTTTATGAATCAAAAGTAAATCACGGTTCATAGAGTAGTAGTGGAACTGTTTCACTCAAGACTGGATGAGGGTCAACCAGTCAGCCCGTATGTACTTCATATGATTGATTTGATTGATCAATTGAGGCGATACGACTTTCCAGTCAATGATACACTTGGGCGTAGTTTGATACTAGGCTCGCTCCCGAGCTTATTTAGCTAGTTTGTGCTAAATTTTAATATGCATGGGATTCCTTGTTCTTACAATGAGTTACATAGGATGTTGCTCACTACTGAGGAAGATCTTAATAAGGGAGTGCCGACTCCCATTCAGAAACTTATTTCTCTTTCTGCATCTTCTTAAAAGAAGGGCAAATGATAGAAGAAGAAAGGCAAAAAGATCACTCTTCAGGGTAAGATAGCGAAACTGAAACCGAAGAGAGCTGCTGAAGACATATGCCACCACTATAGCAAGGTTGGACACTGGAAGCGTAATTTTCATGAATATCTTGTGCGGTTAAAGAGAGACAGAGCTTTTACTTAAGGTATATTTATTTTTCCCGTTATTAATATCTCTTTAGCTTGTGAATCTAATTCTTCCAGTTGGATTTTAGACTATTCTTGTCTTGTTCACATATGCAATTTGTTGCAGGGACTGAAGTGTTGGACAATTATGACCCATAGCGTCACTATTTGTACAGATCATGGTGTTGTTGTACAAATTAACTATGTGACAAAGGAGATTGCACTCTTATCATTTGTGATTAGATCACCAAGATGTATAAATGATAGGAGGTCCTTATGATTTGTTACTGGATTGAGAATGATATGAGACAGTATCAGTCCACGAAGGATAAATCATTAAATATCTCTAGTCAGAGTATTATCGAGATTAGACATCGATAAATGCGTAAAAGACTAGTATTACACTTGTGCGCGTTGTGAGGGCACAACGACATAGTTCTCATATATTTGGGTATAGGATACTCATGCAAGTGTAATAGGAGGTTGTGTTTTACCGATGGTATGGGAAATAGCTTCGCTCTGGATAGACCCCCTCGGAATTTCATTGGTAGTATGACTATGTGTCTATGTAAGTCCGAAATCAGGGTAGGTGTATTTGGTCTTAACCTGAGACTTGCACCGCTAATACTTGCGACAACCAATATACTTTGGTTTTGGTAGTCCAGGGCTTTAACAGGTTCTGTGTATGCCTCTGCTGGGTATATTGAGAACCGTAGTGTGTTGGGTGTGATGTCAAGACGGAAATATCACTTCAGTCATATGGAGATGATGATCACGTAAGGTTACAGAACTGGTTCTCTAAAGGGTTACAACCATCGGGATAATATGACTTGGTCATGATTATCCGATAATAAAGAGACTAGTTACTCGTAATCCGATATATGTTTCGTACGGGGCAGACACTGTACCAGCCCCAGGCCTAGCATGTGATCATCCGATACTGGATCGAAATATGCAATACTACGTATACTACGCCTGATATAGATCGCTTATTCCTGTAAGCATATTTCTGGATAATTGGGTAGGCATGGCGCTTTGCTAGAAGCCAACCTTGTCTTGTAAAAGTACAAACGTAGTACTAGGTACTTACGTGTTCGGATAGTCCGACGACCGAATTTACTGCCAACATATCCGGGGATCTCATGGGTCACTTCCTGAAGATTCACCGATGACGTATGACTCACACTTTATTAATCTGGGATTAATTAGAAGAGAGAGAAACTTAATATGTGATTAATTACGGAGATATTTTATCTGGGATAAAATATCATTTAAAGAGAGAGAAAACGATTAATTTGGAATTAATCGATAAATTAATATATTCGATATATTAAACGAAATTGGATTTCGACGCGGAATTAAAATGAGATTTTAATTCGGGCGAACAAGTTAATTTAGAATTAATTCGTTAGCGACGTGAATAGTGATTTCGCTAGGCATAATCATTTAATTACGTCGCAACGGAAAATTCATTAATTTGGAATTAGCGAACCCGAGCCCGAGATTGTTTGCGAGCGCATTCGTATTTCGAATTCGAGTGCGGCACGCAAGTCAAATCAAGCGTCAAATCATTAGTCGCATCAAGCGTTAAATCATTAGTCACTTTGAGTGATGTGACAACTTGTCACTTGATTTGATTGATTGATGGATTGATGGTGGTAGTTGGCAAGCATTTAAGTCTTGACTTTTTGAAAATCAAAAGTGGTATATGTTGAATTAATTTTGGAAATCAATTAATCAATTACACTTTTCCTTCTCTCTCTCTTGGTTCACGAATTTGGAGCCAAAACATTCTCTCCTTCTCTCTCGGCCAACATGCCAATTTCTTCTCAAAAACTCACTGGTTTGACCATGAAAATGGAAGAAAAAGGAAGCAAAGTGTGATGGTTTTTGTGGCAAAAACATCAAGAGCTAGCACTCCGAGAGACATGCAAAGGTGATAGGGAAGTCCACCCATGAGCATGGAAGTTCAACACAAAGCTTGGAGCTTAATGAAGATGATCCATGGCCGAATCTTGGAGAGTGAAACCAGTGAACTACCGAGCATGCAGTGGGCAGAAAATGAATTTTTTGTTGTCTCCCGCGTCGCTCAACTGATCGATGTGAGTATTCCGCAACTCCCTCGTTGTATTCACACATGTTTTATGCTTGTTATTCGATTCTCGGGGCCGTAGAAACTCCAACATGAAGGAAAGTAGGAAGCTGAAATCTGGATCGATGTAGTTGCGTTTCGGGAGTGGAAACTCTTTGGATGCAGTTGCAGTAGGGATATATGAGATTCCCTTGTCCAGTGGGAGCATTTTGTTAAATGACTGTTATTTTGTGCCAAGATGTGTGGAAAATATTATATCATTTTTTGTATTAGATACAGAGGGTTTTATGTAAATATTAAGAATCGTTCTTTGTATTTATATGATAAATATAATATTCTTATCCTTGAATGTCCAAATGAAAATGGTAATTACATTTTACATCCATCTATAGATATTTTGAATGTTGGGACTAATAAACGAAGTAGATCTAAGGTTAATATTATTGAACTATGGCATATGTGGTTATGTCATATTGGCGTACGATGCCTGACCCAGTTGGTTAGGAATGGTTTGATTGAGAATCTCACTATTGAACCTTACCCGACTTGTGAATCTTTCATTCAGGGTAAATAACAAAAACCCCATTTACCAGTGTAGGACATTGTGTAATACAGCGTGACATATGAAGACAAAAATATATATATATGATATATTTGACAGATCTTACTTTGAAAGATTATAAGAGAGAGAGAGGGTGATAGCGTACGAAGGAAAAGAGAAGCAAAAAAAAAAATTCATCAGTTTCACATTCTCTCTCGATTATTTTTTTTTTCTTTTCTCAAACACTCTCTCTCTGCCTAATCTTGGAACCGCCGCCGCCGCTTCACCACCGATCATCTTCCGCCACGCACCAGTCCGCCAGTTAGCTGCCGACGTCAGCTTTCCAGAGCCGTCGAGATCGAGGCCATCGGACGCCGGACGCTCCTCCACGCGCCGTCTGAAGGGGACGACTCGTCGGCCACTTTTCTGCATTTTTCAGTCATCTCCGATCACGTTTGACGGCCACCTCCGGTGAGTGACTACTTTTTAGGTCGAGATCTTTCCAACGCCAGTGGTCACTTCCTGATCCGACATCATTTGGGTTGTTTTCTGTTTTGCAATTACCGGTAATTCGGGAATAGTACTGGAATTTGAGATCCGACCGTTGGATCGAAGATCCGAATGTAGCAGATTATTGCTCTCGATTATACGAGCATTTTGGTATAATATCCACCGTTGAAAGTATTTTCGTTGTGGGGCCCGATTTCTGGTTGTGGGGCCCAATTTTTGTTGTGGGGCCCGCTTGCCTCGTTAAGCGTATCAGCAAGTTCCGAAGCCGTTCGTCGCTATTTTTCTACTCAACATAGTTTTTTGGATATATCGAGTGGATTGTTGATATCGACTTTTCATTTTGAGCGTCCGATTGAGGTTCTTAACGAGAATATTGGCATATTCGGGACTTCTGCGTGGATAGAGGTAAGTACACTGCATGATAATTATTTTAACATAATTGTTTGATGATTGATGGTTGTTGTGGAAGTCTATATACAAATATATTTGTATAATTATAATTATAATTATTTATATATATATATATATATATTGTTGAGAAATAAATATTTATTAATCGAAAGCATGATAAATATGAATTCATGATTGTTGAGATGAGATTAATGGATTGATATGGGATGTGATTGTATTGGATGATGTGTTTTGTTGAGTTATGCAGCCGGGTTTTGTATGATAGTGGTTGGGGATGAGATGAGGTATGATGATACATTACATGATCTGATATGATGGAAAACCTTGGGAGTTGTGATGAGGTATTCTCCCCTTGGTTATGATATAATGGAAAACCTTGGGAGTTGTGATGAGGTACTCTCCCATTGGTTATGATATGGTGGGAAACCTTGGGAGTTGTGATGAGGTACTCTCCCATTGGTTTCAAACCACTATTATATTGGACCCGGATTAGCAACCATGTTTGATGGATGTTTGTATTATTGTGGGTTGATTGCTTGAGATGATATTATAATATATGTTATTTTCATATATTATATACTTAAGTATATATATCATTATTTTGTTGGTGAGGTCATGTTGAGAGTATGAGTGCTTACTTGCTGAGCTTTTTAAGCTCACTCCCCTCTTCCCAAATATTCCAGGTAGTCCGTCAGCACAACAGTAGCAGTACCAGATTTGATCCACGTGCCGCAGTTGTATTCTCGGGGTTGGACCAGACATTGTGTCAACATTTGTATTTTTTTTAAGTCTTGTGTTGTAAACCATAAAAGTTGTGTATACTTTATGGGTTTGTAATTTGTGATGTAATAATTGTGTGTTTTAAATTGGTTGATTTGGCATATAGAATGCTCGAGCTAAAGAAGTCTGCGAACCTCTTTCTAGGGTTTGGCCCGCTCTAGGGAGGGGGTCGTGACAGATTTGGTATCAGAGCTTAGAGTTTAGGTTCTGTAGACATATTGCATTAGAGAGGGTATTAACGGGATAACTTTTTATTTGTAGGAAAATATCTGGACGTGGCCGTGGTACTGGTACTCAACGCGGGAGAGGGAGAGCTTGACGATTTGTGAGGATGTCGAGTATTGATATTGAGAGACCCCAGACTCTGTCTGTAGATCCTGTACCGGATGTAGCTTCATCTGGTGTTCCGTCAGTTTTTGAGATTGGTGAAGGTTCTAGACCTGTACCTCTAGTAGTTTCGGCAGCTGCCCCCCACTGCTATTCCTGTAGCTGCACCTGATGATGTTCCTGGAACTGTACCTAATGTGACCATGTCGTTCATTCAGTTCCCCCGACAGCCTCACATCTAGAAGATGTATTGGGAAGATTTATCGATGTAGTTGCACAGATGGTTACCAGAGGGCCAGCAAGTAATGTACCTTCGAGCATGAGTGGTAACACGAGCAAGCTGGATCAGTTTCTTAATTTGAGGCCCCCACAGTTTCATGACACAGCTGATCCCTTAGTTGCAGAAAAATGGAAGGATGATATTCAGCACATATATAGTGTGTTGGATTTGACCGATCAAGAGAAGGTTAGATTTGCCGCTTTTATGATGAGAGGTGAAGCAGAGACGTGGTGGAAGCATACTGAGACCGTACTGATAGACAGATTGAGATCACCTGATTTTTGGAGAACTGATGGACCTGGAAGACCTCAGTATATCACATGGGATATGTTTGAGGAAACCTTTAATTAGAAGTACTTTACGTATGATTATCGTAGTGAGCAGCGTCGTCTGTTCGAGCACATGGTTCAGGGACCAATAGAGACAGTGATGGAGTATGAGAGGCAGATGATTTCCTTATCTCGCTACTATCCGGAATTGATACGACGTGAGGATGATAAGTGTGAGAAATTCAATGGTGGGTTGAGACAACAGATTAGATCGAGGATTTCGATTTTGGGGAAACTGCCATACACAGTTTTGGTTGACATGGCCATGATTGCAGAGAGTGACATCAAGATTGAGAAGGAGAACAGAGTTGTCTTTCAAGAGAGTAGGAAGAGGGATCGTAATGAGGTTCCTAATGGGGGACATGGTAGATCTAATAGTAGACAGTATCCTCCACACAGCCGAGTCATAGCGGGTTACCACCTAGAGGCACACAGAGTGCACCTTCCAGAGGACAGTTTCGTATGGGTCAGACTGAGCAGGTTCAGAGTAGAAGCACAGTACCATCTGTTGATCAGAGTGCTGTGAGCATAGCATCTCGGCCTACTGGCCCTCGTCGGTGCTTTAACTGTGGTCAGGAGGGTCATATCAGTATGCAATTACCAGAGAAAAGAAGTGTTTTGAATGCCAACAACCTGGACATTTCGCTAGAGATTGCCCTACTAGTGGTGGATCTCGAGGAGCCGAGCCGACATCGGGACGTGGTAGAGGGATAGATTCCAGTGGTAACAGTGGAAGAGGTTTGGGTTTTCCACAAAACAGAGGTAGAGGAACTTCGAGTGGATCATATGGTGGTAGAGGACATACATCTCAGGCACATATTGCACCTGGTGTTGATAGGGGACGAGTCTTCACCATGACAGAGCACGAGGCACAAGATGATGGTGATACTGTATCAGGCACAGTTCGAGTATCAGGTATACTTGTTCGAGCATTATTTGATACGGGTTCTACGCATTCATTTATTTCTACTAGTTGTATTCCTTGTCTTAGTAGTGTACCGGAGACCAATAAGATTCCTTTGATTGTGAGTCTTCCTTCGGGAAAGGACATCGGGATAGATGCGGTATTTAGGGGATTGAGTGTTAAGATTGAGGCAAGACAACTACCAGTTATACTTTACCCTTTAGAAATGAAGGACTTCAGTTTGATTTTAGGGATAGATTGGTTAACTGCTCATGGAGCCGTTATTGATTGCAGCGACAAATAAGTGAGGTTTAAGTCAGATGATGAGGAGTTTAAGGTAGTTAGTGACCGTAATCGGGTTGTGGTACCCATCATTTCTGCCATGTCGGCTTGTAGGATGATTAGACAGGGGTGCAAGAGCTTTTTAGCGAGTATCACTACGGTGGAAAAAGATGAATCGATACAGATAGCAAATATTCCAGTTGTGAGTGAGTATCAGGATGTCTTTCCTGATGAGTTACTAGGTTTGCCACCTCGTAGATATCTAGAATTCACTATAGATCTAATGTCTGGTACCACTCCTATTTCGGTGACTTCATATCATTTGGCCCCAGTAGAAATGAATGAGCTGAAGGAACAGTTGCAAGAGCTGTTGGATTGAGGATTTATTCGGCCTAGTGTTTCGCCTTGGGGAGCACCAGTATTGTTTCGTGAAAAAGAAGGATGGTACCTTGAGATTGTGTATAGATTATCGTCAGCTCAATAATGTGATGGTCAAGAATCGGTACCAGTTACCCCGTATCGATGATTTATTTGATCAACTTCAAGGAGCTTTAGTGTTTTCAAAAATCGATCTTCGGTCGGGGTATCATCATATGAGGATCCGAGATACAGATGTTCTCAAGACTGCATTCCGAACGAGATACGGGCATTATGAGTTTTTAGTAATGCTGTTTGGACTTACTAATGCGCTTGTAGTATTCATGGATTTGATGAATATAGTGTTCCAGCCGTATCTAGATAAGTTTGTTGTAGTGTTTATTGATGATATCCTAGTGTATTCGCCTTCTCAAGTTGATCATGAGAACATCTTCGGTTGATACTTGAGATTTTGAAGAGAGAGCAATTTTATGCTTAGTTCTCTAAATGTGAATTTTGGCTGGATAGAGTGGTATATCTGGGACACATTATATCAGGAGAAGGTATTTATGTTGATCCACAAAAGGTTGAAGCAGTTCTGAGATGGGAGAGACCGAGAACGGTGACAGAGATTCGAAGTTTCCTGGATTAGCAGGCTACTACCTTCGATTTATTCGAGATTTCTCTATTATTGCTGCTCCGATGACTCAGCTGACAAGGAAGAAGGTACCGTTCGTGTGGACTAATGATTGTGAGAGGAGCTTCCAAACTCTGAAGGAGAAATTAACTACTGCACCAGTACTTACTTTACCTTCCGGACTGGATGGATATGTTGTTTATACTGATGCATCACATCAATGGTTAGGATGTGTACTGATGCAACATGGGAAAGTGATTGCCTATGCCTCAAGACAATTGAAGACCCATGAGAAGAATTATCCCACTCATGATTTGGAGATGGCAGCGATTATTCATGCTCTAAAGATTTGGAGGCATTACTTATATGGTGCCAAGTGTGAGATTTTTACTGATAATAAGAGTTTGAAATATCTTCCCACTTAAAAGAAGTTGAATTTGAGACAGAGACGTTGGATGGAATTCCTTAGTGACTACGAATGCACTATTAATTATCATCCAGGGAATGCCAATGTTTTTGCTGATGCTCTTAGTAGGAAGAATGTGGGTAGATTACAGTTCTTAAGAGTCGAACAGAGGATGTTCGAGGAGTTTAGCGGAGTTACGATTGACCTTTGAGATATCTGTCAGAGCAGGCCTTCTTGCCCATATGAAGGTCCGACTTACACTGCTAGATAGATTTAAAACACAGCCCAGAGCGAGGATGATCAGTGTGGGAAATGGAGAGTAGAGATTCCTAAAGGGGAGACTCCTAATTTCAGATTGAGTTCGGAGGATGTATTACTTTTGGGTGATAGATTTGTGGTACCACATTCGGGATCGCTCAAGCAGGAAATCTTGGATGAGGCCCACGATGCTCCTTATAACATGCATCCTGGGAGCACCAAGATGTATCAAAATCTAAAAAAATATTTATTGGTGGCCGGGAATGAAGAAAGATATTTCAGAGTTTGTATCTCGGTGTTTGGTTTGTCAATAGGTTAAAGCAGAACATCAACATCCAGCCGGGTTACTCCAACCTCTACATATACCCGAGTGGCCATGGGAGAATATTGTGATGGATTTTGTAGTAGGGTTGTCGATGACACGGAAAGGTTACGACGCAATTTGGGTGATAGTGGATCGATTATCTAAGTCTACCTATTTTCTACCGATCCGAGTTACATGGGGACTAGAGAGACTAGCAGAATTGTATGTGGAGCAAATTGTACGATTACATGGAGTACCGGCATCGATTATATCAAATAGAGATGCCAGGTTTACTTCTCGTTTTTGGCAGGGTTTCCAAAAGTCTATGGGGTCAAAGATTTCTATGAGCATAGCATTTCACCCTCAGACCGACGGGCAGTCTGAGCGGACTATTCAATCATTGGATGACCTACTGAGATCGTGTGTTTTGACTTTTGTTGGAGGATGGGATTGTCACCTACATTTGATAGAATTTGCCTACAATAATAGCTTTCAGGCGAGTATCGGTATGGCTCCATTTGAGGCATTGTATGGGAGGAGGTGCAGAACTCCTGTTTGTTGGAGCGAGGTAGGAGATAGATAGATTCATGGTTCAGACTTGGTAGATATGACGTCAGAGAGAATCAGACAAATCCGAGCTAGATTGTTGGAGGTACAGAGTCGACAAAAGAGTTATGCCGACAGAAGGAGGAAAGACCTTGAGTTCCAAGTGGGGGATAAAGTCTTTTTGAAAGTCTCTCCTTGGAATGGAGTAATGAGATTTGGCAGGAAAGGAAAGTTAACACCGCACTACATTGGTCCTTACGAGATATTGGAGAGAGTGGGCAAGGTGGCATATCGTCTGACATTACCACCAGAGTTAGAAAGGATTCACAATGTGTTTCATGTGTCAGTGTTAAAGAAGTACGTACCAGATCCAACTCACATCCTGAAGAACCAACCGGTCGAATTGAGTGAGAATATGACTTATGAAGAAAAGCCTGTGAAGATTGTAGAACAGAAAGTCCAAGAGTTGAGATCCAGACAGATTCCCCTTGTTAAGATCTTGTGGACTAATCATCACATTCAAGAGGCAACTTGGGAATTGGAACAAGACATGAAGGAGAAATATCCAGAACTATTTGAGGATTGAGAAATTTCGGGGACGAAATTTTTGTAGGGTGGGTAGATTGTAATACCGCGTGACATGAAGACAAAAATAAAAATATATATATATATTATATATTGACAGATCTTACTTTGAAAGATTATAAGAGAGAGAGAGGGTGATAGCGTACGAAGGAAAAAGAGAAGCAAAAAAATATATAATATTCAGCAGTTTCACTTTCTCTCTCAATTATTATTATTTTTTTATTTCTCTCAAACACTCTCTCTCTCTGCCTAATCTTGGAACCACCTCCACCGCTTTACCGCCGATCATCTTCCGCCATGCTCTGGCCCGCCAGTTAGCTACCGACATCAGCTTTCCAGAGCCGTTGATATCGATGCCATCGGACGCCGGACGCTCCTCCACGCGCCGCCTGAAGGGGATGACACATCGGCCACTTTTCTGTATTTTCCGGCCATCTCCGATCACTTTTGACGGCCACCTCCGGCGAGCGAGTGCTTTTCAGGCCGAGATCTTTCCAACGCCAGTGGTCACTTCCTGATCCGACATCATTTGGGTTGTTTTCTGTTTTACAATTACCGGTAATTCGGGAATAGTACTGGAATTTGAGATCCGACCGTTGGATCGACGATCCGAACGTAGCAGATTATTGCTCTCGATTATACGAGCGTTTTGGTATAAATATCCACCGTTGAAATTATTTTCGTTGTGGGGCCCGATTTCTGGTTGTGGGGTCCGATTTTCGTTATGGGGCCCGCTTGCCTCGTTAAGCGTATCAGCAAGTTTCGAAGCCGTTCGTCGCTGTTTTTCTACTCAACATAGTCGTTTGGATATATCGAGTGGATTGTTGATATCGACTTTGCATTTTGAACGTCCGATTGAGGTTCTTAACGAGAATATAGGCATATTCGGGACTTTTGCGTAGATAGAGGTAAGTACACTGCATGATGATTCTCTAACATAATTGTTTGATGATTGATGGTTGTTGTGGAAGTCTATATACAATATATTGGTATAATTATAATTATAATTATATATATATATATTATATATTTATATATATGATTGTTTAGAAATAAATATTTATTAATCGAAAGCATGATAAATATGATTCATGATTGTTGAGATGAGATTGATGGATTGGATATGGGATGTGATTGTATTGGATGATGTGTGTTGTTGAGTTATGCAGCCGGGTTTTATATGATAGTGGTTGGGGATGAGATGAGGTATGATGATACATTACATGATCTGATATGATGGAAAACCTTGGGAGTTGTGATGAGGTACTCTCTCATTGGTTATGATATAATGGAAAACCTTGGGAGTTGTGATGAGGTACTCTCCCATTGGATATGATATGGTGGGAAACCTTGGGAGTTGTGATGAGGTACTCTCCCATTGGTTTCAAACCACTATTATACTGGACCCGGATTAGCAACCATGTTTGATGGATGTTTGTATTATTGTGGGTTGATTGCTCGAGATGATATTATAATATATGTTATTTTCATATATTATATACTTAAGTATATATATATCCTTATTTTGTTGGTGAGGTCATGTTGTGTATGAGTGCTTACTTGCTGAGCTTTTAAGCTCACTCCCATCTTCCCAAACATTTCAGGTAGTTCGTCAGCACAGCAGTAGCAGTACCAGTACCAGATTTGATCCACGTGCCACAATTGTATTCTCGGGGTTGGACCAGACATTGTGTCAATATTTGTATTTTTTTAAGTCTTGTGTTGTAAACCATAAAAGTTGTGTATACTTTATGGGTTTGTAATTTGTGATGTAATAATTGTGTGTTTTAAATTGGTTGATTTGGCATATAGAATGCTCGAGCTAAAGAAGTCTGCGAACCTCTTTCTAGGGTTGGGCCGCTCTAGGGAGGGGGTCGTGACACATTGAGCCTCAGACTTATTGAAACTAGTAAATTCTGATGTATGTGGTCTCATAAGTTTTACTGCTCATAGTGACTATTCATACTTTGTTACCTTTACCGATGATTTATCGCTGTATGATTATGTTTTATTTGATGAAACATAAATCAGAAACTTTTGAAAGGTTCAAAGATTTTCGAAACGAAGTGGAAAAAGTAAACTGAAAAAATCATCAAGTGCCTATGATCAGATCGATGTGGTGAATATATGAGCGGTGTGTTCACTGATTATTTAAAAGAGAATAGGATTTTCACTCAATATCCTTCCTCAGGTACTCCACATCACAATAGAGTGTCTGAAAGGAGATATCGAATTTTATTGGATATGGTTCACTCTATGTTGAGTTATACAGATCTACCTTATTACCTATGGGGCTATGCGCTCCTTACTACAGTTCATCTTTTGAACAGAGTTCCTTCCAAAGCTGTTCTTATGACTCCATATCAGATATGGACTGGTAGGAAACCGAACCTTAATTATATTAGGGTTCAGGGCTGTCATGCGTACGTTAGAGTGGCGCAGAAGAATAAACTTTTGCCTCTAGGGTAAAAGTTTAGGTTTCTTGGGTATCCTTCTAATACGAAATGATATTTATTATATGATTCCAAGCGTCGAAACGTGTTCGTAGCTCGCTTCGTAAAATTTCTAGAAATAGAATTTTTGGCTGAATGAGGAGTCATAGACAAGTTGAACTTGATGAAGTCCAACCTATAACCGACGAACCACATGAGGAACATGAGGTTCAATAAGGTGAAGGATCTTTGACGCACACACTTCGTAGGTCGAGTAGGGTCATAAGACCTCCTGAGCTCTTATCTTTGATACGTGAGAGAGGTCTTGATATGCTATTTGTAGAAGAGATAGACCCGAGGAATTATAAAGAAGTGATGTTGCATATCGATTTCGTGAAATGACAGGAAGCCATGAAATCAGAGTTAAACTCAATGCATCAGAATCAAGTCTGGGACTTGGTTCCTCTTCCGAAATGAATCGTTCTTGTCATTTGTAAATGGTTTTACAAAAGAAAGAGAGGGCCTGATGGAAATGTAGAAACTTTCAAGGCCCAGCTGGTTGCAAAAGGTAACACACAACGACTTGGTGTCGACTATGATGAAACTTTTTCACTAGTTGTGATGTTGAAGTCTATTAGAATTTTATTGGCTATAGCTGCTTACCATGACTATGAGATTTGGCAAATGGATGTCAAAATGGCATTCTTAAATGGATTTCTTGATGAAGAAATCTATATGAATAGCCGGAGGGTTTTGCGTCCAGACAAGACTTCGGTATGGTTTGTAAGCTTAAGAAGTCCATTTATGGACTTAAACAAGCTTCACATAGTTGAACTCTTCGATTCGATAAGGTTATTAGATTGTCTAGTTTTATCAAGAATACAGAAGAATCTTGTGTGTATAATAAGGTCAGTGGGAGTATGGTGGTATTTTTGGTACTCTATGTGGATGACATCCTGATCATTGGGAATGACGTCGGGATGATGCAGGGCGTGAAAGCTTATCTCTGTAAAAACTTCTCTATGAAAGACCTGAGTGAAGCTTCTTATGTCTTGGGCATAAAACTCTATAGAGATAGAAAGAAGAAGCTTATTGGATTGTCTCAGTCTACGTACCTAGATAAGATCTTAGAAAAGTATAATTTCAGCAACTGTAAGATAGTTAATATACCTTTCCGACATGGTATACATCTTTTGAAGAAAATGTGTCTGCAAACTGAAGATGGGAAGATTAAAATATCTAATCTACCTTATGATTCATGTTTGGGGTAGGATTATGCATGCCATGTTGTGTACGCGACCTGATATTAGTCACTCGATTAGTGTAACCAGTAGATATCAATCGAATCCAGGTAACGACCATTGGATGGCCGTTAAACATATATTGAAGTATCTTAAGGGTACTAAGGATAATATTTTGATTTATGGAGAATGAGAACTGTAAGTTAATGGGTATACAGATTCGAATTTCCAGTCGGATCCGGATAATAGAAAGTCTACATCGGGATTCGTATTTACCCTTAACGATGCTGCAGTCAGATAAAAAAGTTCCAAACAGGGATTGACAGCTGATTCCACCACTGAGGCGGAATATATTACGGCATCTGAGGCTGCGAAAGAATCTGTCTGGATTAGAAACTTCGTCACAGAATTGGGAGTTGTCCCAAGTATTGAGAATTTGATTCCTCTGTACTCTGATAATATCGGAGCTGTTGCGCAACCAAAGGAACCCATGACACATCAAAAGTTGAAGCATGTGGAACGAAAGTACCATATAATTCGAGAGATTATGTCGCGTGGTGACATTATCGTATGCAAGATATGGAGTGAGGACAATGTAGCAGATCCTCTTACCAAGGTTATTCCTCCTAAGTTATTTGATAAACATACAGAGGCGATATGTATGAGATACTATCGGTTATGGCACTAGAGTAAGTGAGAGAAATTATTGGAGTTGGTTCTCGGCGTGCCGATTTCTCATGTATTTTCCTGTAAATAAATGTATGAATAATATTTTGTTATGAATAAAATATACAGTTTCATCGATATATTATCTTTTAAATGGTAAAAACGTACAAGACCTATGAATGATTAAGTTATAACGTAATTACAAAAGCGTCGCAATTGACATTGAGAAATGTTATAACAGTATCATTCTTAAACTATTCATGGTCAAGCGTTACATTCTTGGTTTGTAAGTGAACTCGGGAGAGCAGTACGTATTGTATATCATAATATTAGATTATGGTGGTTTATCTCAGTGAGCCACAAGTCTAGGGAGACTCGTATAGACATGTAGGTGTTCATAACGGATGAGCACTGAATGACTCACGGAAGATTCGTAATAGATGGTACGCTTGCGTCAATAAGAATAATCTCGAATTGAATAGCATAGTGGTCCTTCGACTTGAGATACTACGGTGGATTTATGAGTTATCCTTCATACTTTGATGGCAGTCACGTCTTTGACCTTTTTAGGTTAGACCCATGCCTGTTCGCTGGGTGTGGACTGATGCTCATGATATCTGGTGATGTATCCAAAAAGGATCTGTCAGTCCTGCGTACAGGATTTAGGTGTCCACTTCATGAGATTGCGATTTATCAAATTAATGGTCATGGTACACTCAGAAATAAGTTCTGAGTGTTATTGAGAAATCATGAATCTATACATCGACGGGATTATACCTTATAAGATTTGACGATTATATCTATGTCTCTGGTATTTATCTGGATACATATGATAGAGGATTATACGTATGCGAAGATCTCAACAACTGTATGGTTCAGCGAGAATATTTGTGGGTCGTCACAATTATGATGGGTAAATTATGGATACGGAATTGGATTCTGTGACTGATATATCTGAACTTAAATAGTCTCACATAATCAAAAATATCGTAGAGCACTAAGGCGACTTAAAACGAATAATATTGATTATTTAGAAATCGTTTAACGATTAAACAAAAATTACACATGCGGGAACATTCGATAATTTCCTAAATTATTGTGTATATATATTAGATACATAATTTTGATTATATACGTATTAATTAATTACCAAATGAATTCGAAACATATGTTAACCATGGATGTATTTTTTTTCATTTACTGTAAAAAGTATAAATACATCATATATTTATTAATGAATTAATTGATTAACATGTTAATTAATTAATTCTTTAAATAAATATATTTTAAATATATAAGTATATGTCTTTTGAGAATATGACATGTGTTATATGTTAAAATGGTGACATGTGGATTTATTTTAGTTTGAGTGAGATTAGATATTTCTTTATTTTTGAAATGATTTTTTGTAAAATAAAAAATTGATTTTCTCTCTCCCACTAAGGAAAATTTTCGACCACTGCCTAAATAAAAGAGGGAAATGTTCATTTTCTTCTCTACAACAACAAGAACACAAAATAGTAAAACCTAAGAGAGAGAAAAATTGGTGGAATCAAATTCAAGCTTTAAGCTTAAAGATCTTGGAAGTTTAAGGTAAGTTTCTTAATCTTTGAGCTAGGAAATTGTTTCTTCTGCTTTGTTGATGATATATGAGATGTATATTTGATTTTCTCTTCTCTTAAATTTGGGTTTTGTTTGTTGGATGCTTGTTGGGAAGTATATATCCATGTGTGATGAAACTTTGAGCTTAATAATGGTTATTATAGTTCATTTTTTTCTAGGAAATTTAAGTTACCATTCTAGAGTTTCTATGCCACTTTATGGAATCTCAGAATTATTCTTCAGTGTTTTTGGATGTGGTGAGACTTTAAGAATGTTGGAAAAATCGTTCTAATGCTGGATTGAAAGTCAATTTGGTGAAATTTGATTAATTGGAATTTCTAGGATTTATGCCTAATGCTAAATTTGGGCTTCTCATTCTATGGATGTAATTGAGTATATTAGAAGTATACTAATCATTTTGGTAGTGTTTTGGAAACACTTAATTGTGTAATTGACACTTTTGGACTAAAATGAGCAAAATACAAAAAGTATGTATTTTTGGGTATTTTCGGCTAAAGGATATTTTGGACCTTTCCAAATTTGATTTGGGATTCAATATTAAAATAAATAGTTTATTTTAATAGTCTAAAGAAATAATTTTGAAATTTGAAAAATCCGATTTTTCACTTTCCCATGCGTTACCTGGCAAAACTGCAAATATGCTAACATTTGGGAGCAGCATGAAGTATGTCCTACCTAGAAAGAAGTGTGTCTAGAAGACTAATGAAGAAAGAGATAAAGCAGCGGTTCACAGTGATCATAGGCTCTGTCAGCTGCCATAGGCCAATGTAGTGGCAGAGTAGTAGCCGCCATAAGTCGGTGCAATGGCAAAGAAACAAGCTTATTTGATTGGTTGATAAAGTGGTAGAAACAATGACTGAGGATTGTAATATGACTCAGTGACATAAACTAACGTCAGTGTTGGTTGAAATAATGGATTTGAGAACTTATATAAATGGGTTGAAGTCATTTTAGAAAATTTTGGCTTTTTAAGCTAAAAACTAGGGAATGAGAGAGATTGTAATTTATGAACAGAATTCTAGTGATAGAGAGAGAAATATTGGAAAGAATGTGTTATTAATCATTTTTAACATGCATCATTCAATCAAATTATTACTATCATACATTCAATAAAACATCAACATCGAGACGTAGAAAAACTTGTAAATTATTGAAGAATATGAAAAACTTAAACCAAACCGAGATGTCTCTATCATTAAGAACTTATTAGCCCCGCCTCAGTGCTCTACGGATTTCTTGTGGCTAACATTCTCTCATGATAACTCAGTTGCTTCTTGTAGAAGAGAACTTCTTTCTTCAATAACTTTTTTTTTTGAAAATATGAAATTCATTCATAATAAAACACCACATAAGGTGTAAAAACACGGTCATATCACATCAAATATAATACTTAGGAAAAAAACCTAAGACTCAAGTCTAGTCAAAATAAAACCTGATAACATAAAACTTTATGCATCATGTGATCCCATACCTAGTTCGAGAAATCAGATTCACACATAATTCTAATAAAGCCCTAGAGGAATTACGGATATTGGCCTTTTCCAACCTCTCGATAGGAATCAGTGAATACAAATTTTATAACTATAAAAGAAAAACATAATTCATAAAGTAAATACAAGACCATTACAACAATTGAATAAAAACATTACAAAACAAACAGTAATAAATCTGTAGAAAATTTCTCTTCCACCCTTCGATCTATTAGCTGAAGTCGTGTAAATCCTCTATTTATTGCTGTAAAGACTCATATATCTGCATAAAAATAAAAAATCCAAAACCATAAAAACCAATATTTATCAGAACTAGTTGGACAAAATAACCATCACATGAGGATGAAATTCTGAATAGAATGATCAGTAAAATAAGAAACATAAGCAAAGAAAAACACATGAAAATAAGAAACTAAAAGAGAAAGCAAAGGCTGAAACGGAAGTGAGAAATGTTGAGGGTTTTAAAATCAGGGGTTGAAAAAAAAAAGGGAGAGTAAGAGGTAAAGATGGTAGTATGAAGGAAGATGCTTAAGAAGGAGAAAGGGAACAGGGTTTAGGGGCGAAGAAGAAGGAGGGTAGAGTGGGGGCTATTTTTTGGGGAAAGTGGAGGAAGTAGGGGTGGTTTGAAAGGGCTTGCCGTGAAAATGGGGGGAGCTGCGCCGGGGGAAATGAAGGGGTTAAACGGCTAGCCGCCGTTTAACCAAGGTGTGGTCGGAGGCTAGAGGAAAAAAGAAGAAAAATAGATCTACGGTTTTTAGTTTTGCTTGAGAGAGGAAACTTAGGAATGAGAGAAGAAAGTTAAATGCTTGCTTCCAAGCCTTTCTTCAAGAACTTAAACAATGACGAAATGGAGAAAACTCTCTCAAATATGGGGAAAAAATCTTAGACTTTCTAATATTTGTTAGGAAAATGAGAACCCAAACCCTATTTATAGATATGGAAAGTTGTCATTGAAGATGTACTCTTAGGTTTAAGGATGTAATCCGTAAATGAGTCATAACTCTTCAATATACCCTTCCAATTCAAATGTTATATCATTTCCTTCTAAAGGATATATCCATTCATTTGATGTTTTTCCTAAAGGCCACATATTAAAGGACACGTCTTATCACAAGACACTCTGTAAATAAACCTTATATTTAGGAAAATGAAAATTTTCTACAAAAAAAAAAAAAAGTGAGTGGAGTACCTGACCACATTGTAAACCGGATGGGTTATTTTCTCTATATAGTGTAATTTCGTAGTTAGGCGCTCGGGTCGGTATTTACCTAAGGCTAACAAAATCATTTCTCTTTCTCCCGTGGACGTAGATGAGAGACACTTGCCGCCGAACCATGTAAATTCATGTCTTTCTGATTATTTATCTTTTGCTAAGTCTGTATGGTTCCCACTAATCAAATAAATTTATAGTTGGAGAAGGCTTATTCGAGGGGTAGATTTTCTATTTTACCTTTAGAACGAAAAACAGCTGGAAATATCATCTCTGATAGACAGGAGTCGCAGAAATGGCTCAAGAGCCCTCACTTCAACGGCCCCATTCAAGTTATCAATGTTGACAACTTGCAGAGATTTGTAATTACAAGACAATGTGGTATAAATTTAGGAATTTGAAGACAACTTGAACTAGCTAGACAAATGATATTTTTTTTCGTGTGATACTAATGTAGTTTTATCCCTGCCTCCAGTCATAGTTGAGTTTGTTTTCAAGCATCTTAATAAAAAATTTATTAATTGATTTGAGTCTTATGGAGGAAAAAAGTTAAAATTATATTTTGGCTTGTTCATCCGTTAATTTTTTTTTTTTTAAAATCTTTCCCAGGAGGATAGTGATAATTATTGATTGTAGTTAATTGATTCAAAGTAGCATTATTTTTTCAAAAAACAACACAAGAAATGGTTGATTAATGTTTTGAGCATTAGCTGTTGTAAATTCCTTTACCTATTAACAAGAAAGAATATTTAAACTAGTTCTTTCCCACATGTAAATTAATGTAATCCAACAGACTTGGCAACTCAACGTGACAATTTTGGAAGTTTTGTTAGTTTGTTGTAGACGCAAGTACTTGATTCTTATCTCGAATTAGATTTCAGCTGAGTTAAAGTTTAATTAACTTGGAAAATTTGTAATTAGAAATTTATATAACCAAAGTCGGTGGCAAGGGACCAACTACTTTAACCTGTGTTAGGAAACGTAATCTCTAATATATTTACATGTTTGTCCTCTTAGGATCTAACCATACATGTATTACTAGTCCTAGATTTATTTACAAACTAATTGAAATAAATCTAAGTTAATCACAACACAATTGCATACCTTTAAACTTGTAGAGACCTCTTAATCAAACTTAATTGATTGTTTAACTCAATAAGAAAATGGTCTTATTTATAGGAGGGAGGGAACCAAGTCACTATTAGCTCACATGCATGGATTACTATTAATCTTTGATTACTATTTAATCACATGCATTGATTAGTATGTAATCACATTATTTGGATGCATAATGACTTTCTCTAACCTTTCCAAAAATGTTACATCATGGGTTTACCATATGTTCCCCACTTAACATTTTACTAATTGTTGTTACTTAACAACTCTTGTTGTTACTTAACAACTTTTGTTGTTACTTAATTATTTGATTAACAACTCTTGTTGTTACTTAATAATTTCCAACATGAAATTATTACTAATTGTTGTTATTTAACAACACCAAATAATTCCTAATCAACAATTTCCAACATCTCCCACTCACACATGATAGGATCAACAATTTTTATTATCTCTACAAGAATAATTCATACTTTGCAATTGTGTCGTGCGACCAGCATACTTCGAGAGCTCACTTGCTATACATCTGTTAGGAATATATAACCGCTCAAAAAATGGATAGAACTATAGTGGA
>SKCR01047254.1:0-30920 GCA_019454045.1 Zanthoxylum bungeanum
TAATCATGTCTAATTAGACCAATTCAAATATATTGACTTCCTAATCTAAACCAATCTTGTCTCCATCAAATCCATTGTTTTCCTTCTTAGACACCAAATCAAATCCCTTCCTTGTGAGACAAGGAGTAGCCTAACCCTTCTCTATATAAACAAACCCCTAACCAAGACAAGCACTCCCCTATAGCTCATACACATAACTCAGACGCAAATCACACACAAAGAGCCCTAGCCACTCACGGCAATAGCAACAAGAAGAACACAAACAATTCTCTTCATCTTCTCCACTCCATAACCGAAAACAGCCAGCCTCTAAACTCCACACATCACCGAAAATCTCCCCCATACAGCAGCCCTCCATCACCGAAAATATACCCCCAAATAGCAGCCCAAACACGCCCCAAACAGCCGCCAAATCACCCATAAAAACAGCAGCAAATCCTCTTAAAACAGTTCCCTAAAATCCTTAAAACAATAACATTAAAAACTGCACTATAATCCTTAAATAATCATAAAAAAACTGCACTTATAACCCACAAAAAACACCCAAAACAGTCCTTTGAAATGTCAAAACAGTGACCGGAACAGTGAGCAGAAAATACAGAGGAAACAACAGTAAAACAGAGGCCAAACAGCAAGCAAACAGCAAAATAGTAAGCTAAGATGCTAAACCCGTGAACCGGAGAAGTGGAGGAGCTTTACCATTCCGATCTCCGCGAAACGCAAGTCCGAAAGTTAGCAAAAAAGGTTAGACCTTGAGGGTATTTCCACATTCATTTTCTGTTTATTTTCATTATTTATTGAGTATTGTTCGCATGATTGTTATGTGGAAATGCATGTTGTGGCCCTTGAGTAGATAAATAAGCATGTATATGAAATATTGTATGTTGTGGCTTTGGAATAAAATGAAATATGTGTCAACTCTCGCAGTATATCGGATGGAAACCCGGACATAAATTTCATAGCCGATTCCGAATGGATGGTAGTATGATCTGTACTCGGAATACAACTCCACGTACCACTTGAGTAAACGGCACCTTCTTTTGTTTCATTTTGCTTTGATTTATTTATTTTTCGTCATTTGAATTCCACATGTTACTTGTTTATGCATGATGCGATCGAGCACATGGGCTTAGTAAGTCAGATTAAAGGTCCCCTATTTGGAGGGGTTAAAATCCTTTACCACGATGCTTTGCCGCGCCGGTTGATGTGGTTTCGGTTGTGGATGTAAGATATGTTCAATCGGGCATACTAAGTTTGATATGATTGTCTTTATTTTGTATGCATGATGCGATCGAGCGCATGGGCTTAGTAAGTCGGATTAAAGGTCTCCTATTTGGAGGGGTTAAAATCCTTTTTACCACGATGTTTTGCCGCGCCGGTTGATGTGTGTTTGGTTGGATGTAAGATATGTTCAATCGGTGCATACTAGTTTGATATGATTGTCTTTATTTTTATGCATGATGCGATCGAGCGCATGGGCTTAGTAAGTCGGATTAAAGGTCCCCTATTTGGAGGGGTTAAAATCCTTTACCACGATGCTTTGCCGCGCGGTTGAGATATACTCGGTTGAATGTAAGATGTGTTCAATCGGGTATACGAAATTTCATATAGTTATCTTTATCTTTGTACGTATTGTAACGAAAGACGCATGGGCTTATTGTGTTGCGATTTAAAGGTTCTCATTTGGGGGAAGAAAAGCCTAAAAAGGCTACCTTTACCACGATATTTGCCCGTGTCTTTCATCTATTGATTGCATCATCTATCCCTGTCTTGGCTCGACCTATTGTCATTTGGTGTACCCATATTCTCAAGCCCTTGCACTTTCATTTATTCACGTAAAATAAACCAAGATACATGTACGCCCAGCCTCATCACACATATAACCCCATTTAGCCAATTCACGCAGGTCAGCCCCCCCTCTCACCCATTGCCAAGCACAGTCTCACGCACGTAGCACACTGCCCCCCACTAAGAGCCCATATAATAAACGCGTTGCAACCTGCACAAAAATCCTTTAGCCCCACTCACGCACTGTCCTCCTACTCACGAGTCACCCTAAACCCACGCAAACACCCTCACTGCACTGCCCCTAAATCGCGCACACTTGAAACTTCAACACCCACAAGCCATTCACCTCACTCATAAGACCACGCCTTAAACGCCACCTATTAGCCTCAGCCCGCGCGTAAAGCCAACTATACCAGTCATGCATGTATTATGAAATCCCATATAGTCATTCTTATCTTTGTACGCATCATAATGAAAATCATGTTTATTCCATTGGTTGCATCATTTACCTTAGTCTTGGCTTAACGTATTACAATTCATATATCCATGTTATGATAGCATTTGAGTATTATTTCTTGTGGTATATCGGATGGAAACCCAGACATAAATTCCGTAGCCGATTCCGAATAGACGGTAGTGCGGTCTGTACTTGGGATACAATTCCACGTACCACTTGGAAAAGTGCTCACATGTGTGCTTGTGTCCATATTAGTTATCTTCTTTTGCACCACGTCATAGCATGCTCACTTTAATGCCTAATTGCATCCTTAAGTGTCTTTTTGCATTATATACTTAGTTGACTCTTTTATTTGTGCATGGACATGTAATGGCTATTTGTTTATGATATGTCTATGAAATCACATGTTCGCCATTATTTGATTCGCCTTTATGTGTGCTTGTGTGGTTAGTGTGTGCTTGTGTTTCCATGAATATAATATGCCAATGAAGTTGTATGTTCGTTGCTACATTGATGTACTTTCAAGCATGCAATCTTAGATGTGAAATATATGCAAATTTAGGTGTAAGTTTTATTTTTGTGCATGTGAATTAAGAAGCATGATACTCTTGGAAATAAATGTTACTTAAGCTTGATTAAATTATTACACGAATCTTTCATTACAAGTGACATAAGTAAGGGACCATTCTGAACCCAACTGTTTGAGGTATTCCCTTGCGAGGGGTGAGTGCGGCCTTAAATCTCATTTTCCCGGTTCACACCGGGTGGCAACTCCATTATTCTCCGGTTTAGTCCCCCGCGGGCTACTCCATACTCCCAACTAGGCTGCGAGCCTAGGACAATATGGGTCGTCCAGTTTTTGTGTCCCACAGTCTGGCGACTCCACTGGGGATAGAGAATCGGCCCCGAAATATTGTCTTGTAATGTTTGGATTTATGTTCTAATTGACCGTGTCTATAGTGGATGAAATGTGGGTTTAATCAAAGGCATTTTTAGGCTAGGTATTGGTTTGGTGTCTTCCTTCACTCACTACCTTTCTAGAAGGAAAAGCTGTGAAGGCACCTAGATAGCCATCTACTTGTAGCCTATTGTGATGGACTAATTTGGAGGACTCGTTGTTTATTCCTGACACCAAGTGATAAGAGCCTAAGAGGCTTGGGTATTTAAGTGAGCCTCGCTCTACCCTCCCTCTGGGGAATCTACAACGGGAAGTCCATTTGATAGTTGGTCACACACCATAGCTCACTGGCACGTACCTTAGTGTATAAAAAAGGGTGCGCTCACTTGGCCGCTCGAACCCTTGATTAGGGAGACCTAGTTGTGGGCCATCCTTCGCCGGTGAGAGCATTTGTCTACACTCTTGCAAACCCACCCATAGACCGGGTTTTTATGGTTAAAGTAAAAATTATTTCCTTGATTATGTGCTTGTGGACCATCCTCATTTAGATGCAGTTGGACTATTGTCGGAAATGCGAACTTGCTGGGCCATTTAAACTGGGGCGAGTTCATACCTTATGACCACTAGGTCCAAAGCTTCTGAAATGTTGATGGGCCATTATGTAGAAATCATTGTTTTATGTTTGCATTATCTTTCTTTTATGCTTGTGTTTGGGAACATCATCGTTTGGATCCATTTGGACCATTTGTCATGGGATATGGGCTTGTTGGGCCATTTAAACTGGGACAAGAACGTATTTTATGACGATTGGGCCAAAGGCTTCTAAGTGATTGATGGGCCACTTTGTGCTTGTGTTCGAAACATTACCATTTGGATTTAGTTGGGCTCCTTGCCATGAGATGTGAACTCGTTGGGCCATTTAAACTGGGAAAGTTCACTCCTATGACAGTTAGCCAAAAGCTTCTAAAATGATAACGGGCCGATTTATTTGAAAATTTTAGTTGATGTAGTATGTTATATATGTTACATGCATCTCATACACCTCATACATACATATATCATGTTAACACCCTCTATGTCTCAAAAAGACATCATAGATACCGTTTGGGTTAGAGAATGGACAAGGCTCATTAAAAGAATAGTAACAAACATGAATGAATCTGGTAACGAGGTATCCCATATGGATCAGTTAGAGAAAGGTCTCGCCAAGATCACTGAACAGTTGCATGCTTTGACTACTGTTGTGGCTGGTATAACCGGGTCTTGTACTGGGGGTAGTTCTGGGGATGTGAGTCAAGAGGAACCTCCGAACAGATTGGGGGGTGATATCCCCACTTTTGATGATGATATGGCAGAGTATGCAGCAGACAGAGTATATGGGTCTAAGCAGAGTTACAAAGCTCCGGGATCAACTTGAGTCAGTTACCCGCAAGATGAGGGGTAAGAATGAGGATTTGCTGGATTATGACACACTGACTTTCGAGGAACAGTTGCCGGCACAGTTCAAGATGCCTGATATGGCTAAGTTTAACGGGAATGAGGATCCAAGGGTGCATCTCCGACAGTTTGTATCAGTCATGAGTTCAGTTGGCTTATCTCAGCGCCAAGTGCAGAAGATGTTTGGAATGTCGAGGGAGCTCCCGTGGTGTGGTACCACAGTTTAGAGAAGAAAGTGAAGGAAGATTGGAGGGAGTTGGCTGATGCCTTCCTAAAGCAGTATGTCACTGACCTAAAGATCGATCTGTCACTCCGTGATCTGGAGAATGTCAAGCAGAAATTGGAGGAGAGTTTTAAGGAGTATGTGGACCGATGGAGGGGTCAGTTGTTGAAGATGCAGACTAGGCCTTCGGAGAAGGATCAGATTAAAATGATTATCAAGGGCACCAGGCCCTCCATTTACAACAAGTTTAGGAGGATGACCTCCATGATTACAGACTTTCGGAAGTTGAGGGAAACTGTCATGGACATTGAAGATGAAGAGGCGGAAAACAGGAAGTTTTATGGCTTAAGTATGAGGCCTGTTGGAGGGACATTGGGAACTAAGCCTGTTTCTGCTGAGATTGCCGCTATCCGGAACCGGAGATTTTCCAACTTGGGAAGGCCCCTGTCCAAGGTACTAGAGAAATTGAAGAGGCAAGGGCTCTTAAAACCCTTGGAAGCCAACCATTACCCAATCCCCCACCATCACATTATAACCTAAGCCTTTACTGTCACTTTCACCAACAAAAGGGCCATGACACTGACAATTGCGCCCGACTCCGCCATGAAATCCAAGACCTGATAGACTCCAAGAAAATACCTGACCCAGAAACAAAACAGCCTGACACACACAGAAACCCCTTACCCAACTACCGTGTCATACCACCACCAGCCTATATGATCAATACTGGCCTCCCAGAAGACCTTGTCCTAAAATCCATTCACCATCAAGCCTTTTGCCTGAGAATCTGGGATAATACTAGTGAAGATGAGACTGAGCAGGGGAAAAACATTTGGCTTGATTTCTCTAGCAGTGATGAGGAAGAAGTAAGGGGAATGACGCGCAGTGGTCGTTTTTACAATGATATGGCAGATAAGGGTAAGGAAGTTTTGACAGATGGTAGAGAAGTGGTTGAGACTGCAGAAAATACTGAGGGGGATATAGTGCTGAGGCAATTGAGGAAAAATAGAGCACAAGTGAGTATCTGGGAACTGTTATGTGCATCTCGGGAGCATAGGCATGCCATGGTTGAGGCTTTGAGCAAGATTGTGGTACCGGAAGACGCCAATCCGGCAATGTTTGTTGGGTCAGTTCAGAAAGAAGCTTTGCAGATATCTTTTTCCGAGGATGAACTCCCGGCGGAGGGAAGAAATCATAATAGGCCTATATTTATCAAGGCCGAGGTGAGGGGCAAGAGAACTTCATGTGTGATGGTGGATGACGGTTCGTCCATCAATGTGTGCCCGCTGAAAATTCTGGCAAGATTGGGTATGAAAGCAACAGACTTGGACCCCTCCAGCATGACTATTAAGGCTTATGATGACAGTAAAAGGGGAGTTGAGGGTGCTTTTGTGGCTATGGTCAAGGTAGGCCCGATTGAAGATGAGGTTGAGTTCACAGTACTGGACATCCCGACTATTTTCGCCTTATTGTTGGGAAGGCATTGGTTTCACAAACTTGGGGGCGTGCCTTCCACTTTACATCAGATGATCAAGTTCCCGTATGAGGGAAAAGTTGTTACTATCTGGGCTGAGATAGATAATGCCGTGGCCGCCTTGGAGATACAACCTTTCACAAGGTTTCAGGTGTCAGCTACTTTTGAGGAGTGGGTGGATCCTAGGGTGGCTAGGATTATGAAAAAAATGAAGTTTGAGCCATGTGAAGGTTCAAAATTACCAGATTTCAAAGGACAGACTACTCGGAAGGGTTTGGGGTACAAGTCTGATGAAGAAAAACTGAAGGTCAAGAAAAAGGGCCTGAAACTGATGGAATATTTTATGAAAGCTTCAGGATATCAAGGGGAGCCTGAACCTGTGGAAGTTAATGGAATTGTGGTACCTGGGTTTGAGATCTTCCAAGATATATTGGGTAAGAAGCCGATAGTTGAAGAAATTGTGAAGAAAGAATAAGAGAATTGGGAGGAAGAACTGATGAAGTTGGAGAGCCTGACTCTGGGAGAGGACAAAAAGCCTGAGGAAAACCTGGTTGTAGAGGAAGAAGTGTCTATAGATGATGAAGACATTTACCTTCCTGATTTGTTTGAATGTACTTCTGCATTATCCAATAATAAAGACATTCATTTTGCTTACTTGCCAGAGTCATTTCCATTTACTCTGCACGAATTAAGCATATTTGATATCAGTTGGGCCAGAACTACTGCATTTAACCTTGGTACACCTGAGAGTCCCAAGGAAATTCTGATTGCAAGTGAAGTTACCTCCGAAGAGAGGGAGAAACTAGAAGAAGTGTTGGTAAGATATTCCAAAGTGTTTGCTTGGTCCTATGAGGACATGTCTGGGGTGGACAGAAACATCGCCCAACACACAATACCAACTTATCCGAATATGAGGCCAGTAAAACAGAAACTTTGACGGATGAGACCAGAATGGGCTGAGAAAGTCAGAGAGGAAGTTAAAAAACAGATAGATGTGGGGTTCCTGGAAGTAGTGAAGTATCCTGAGTTGTTGGCTAATATAGTGCCGGTGCCAAAGAAAGATGGGAAGGTCAGAATGTGTGTAGACTACAGAGATCTCAACAAGGCTTGTCCGAAAAATGATTTTCCTCTGCCGCATATAGATGTTCTGGTTGATAGTGCGGCTTTATCTGCTATGTATTCATTTGCAAATGGGTTTTCAGGTTACAATCAGGTTCTCATGGCTGAGGAAGACAAACGCAAGACTGCATTTGTTACTAAGTGAAGTACTTATGTTTACAAAGTAATGCCCTTTGGGCTTAAGAATGCGGGGGCTACTTATCAGCGGATGGCCACTACACTTTTCTCCACTTGATGCACAAAGAGATTGAGGTGTATGTGGATGACATGATGGTGAAATCAAAGACAAGGGTTGGGCATATTGAAGCACTGGAAAGGTTCCTTCAGAGAGTTGACAAATACAACCTGCGGCTAAATCCCAAGAAATGTATGTTTGGGGTGACATCAGGGAAATTGCTTGGTCATACAGTGGGAATGGGCGGAATATAGGTAGATTCTGAGAAAATCAAAGCAATCACAGAAATGCCTGCACCGAAGACAGAAAAAGAAGTCAGAGCATTCCTAGGGAAGATTCAGTACATCAGTCAGTTCATCGCCAAGTTGACATCAGTATGTGAGCCTATCTTCAAACTGTTGAGAAAAGATCAGCCAGTGAGATGGAATGAACAGTGTCAGACGGCCTTCGACAAAATCAGAGAGTACTTGGTAAAGCCTCATGTATTGAAACCTCCGAGACCGGGCAGACCTTTGATATTGTATTTGGCTATAGAATCAGAAGCACTGGGGGCAATGATGGTACATGCAGATGAGACAGGGGTAGAACATGCAGTTTACTATATGAGTAAGAAGATGCTCCCGTATGAGGCTCGGTATCAAGAAGTAGAGAAGATCTGTCTTGCCGTGGTATGGGCTTCCAGAAAGTTGCGACATTATTTCCAGTCTTACAAGATCCAGGTAGTGGCAAAGGAAAATCCTCTGAAATATCTTCATTCGGTGCCTTCACTAGTGGGAAAATTGGCCAGATGGTTGGTATTGCTGACAAAGTTTGACATTGAGTATCTCACCTCCAAAGTGATCAAAGGGCGAGCACAGTAGTAGAGTTTCTGGCATTGCAACCTGTTGAGGGGGATCAGTACAAGTTTGAATTTCCAGATGAAGAGATCCAAGTAATAACAGTTCAGAGATGGAAGATGTATTTTGACGGAGCAGTGAATTGAAAGGGAGACGGATTGGGATCGTGATAGTGACCCTCGAGGGAGAGACTTTGCCTTTAGCCAAGAGGTTGACATTCAGAGTGACTAACAACATGGCCGAGTATGAAGCATGTGATTTTGGTTTGACAGCATTGATAGCCTTGAAGGCCAGAAGTGTGGAAGTCTACGGAGATTCTATGTTGGTGGTCCAGCAGATGCGAGGAGAATGAGAATTGAAAGAAGAACGATTGAAACCTTACCTTTTTCACCTCAGAAAGTTGGCTCAGGTTATCCCCGAGTGTAAGTTTCAGCACCTACCGAGAGAAGAGAATCAGATGGCAGATGCATTGGCTACACTTGCAGCAACTTGGGAAAATCCAGAAAAGTTAGTGATGAGACCGTTGATACTAAAAACAACAAGTAGACCTGTTTATGAGATAGAAAGAATTCTGGAAGTTGAGGTCGACGACGGTAAACCTTGGTATTATGACATTCAGAGGTATCTGGAACATGGTGAACTCCCGGAAGGGGCAGGCAGAAAAGACAGAATAGCTATTCAGAAGTTAGCTTCCCAGTATGTGACTTTGAAAGGGGAACTGTACAAGAGGCAAACAAACGGTATTCAGTTGAAGTGTTTGAGAAATTAAGAAGCTCAGCATGTAATGGAAGAAATACACGCCGGGGTATGTGGTCCGCACATGAACGAGTTGAATCTGTCCCGTAGATAGTGAGACAAGGTTTTATTGGTCAACCATGGAAACAGACTGCGCAAAAATGGTAAAGCAGTGTCATGACTGTCAAGCACACGGTAATTTGAATCACTTACCGCACACAGAGTTGCACGGGTTTCAGAGCCGTGGCGTTTCTCAGCATGAGGAATTGATATGTTTGGAAAAATTCGACCGAATGCATCGAATGGGCATCACTTCATAGTAGTGGTCGTAGATTACTTCTCGAAGTGGGTGGAAGCCGAATCATTCCGCAATGTTACAGCAAAACAAATGGCAAAGTTTATAGCTCGGAACCTCATTTGTCGGTACGGTATGCCGCATCATGTAGTGACAGACAACGGAGTTCAGTTTCAAGGAGAGACGAAGGTAATGTTACAGAAATACGGGATATGCCACCACAAGTCATCATCGTACAGACCGCAGGCAAATGGGGCAGTTGAGGCAGCCAACAAGACTATAAAGACGATTTTAGCCAAGATGACAGAGAACTGCAGAGATTGGGCCGAGAAACTACCATATGCTTTGTGGGGGGTACAGAACATCAGTAAGAACAGCAACAGGGGCTACACATTACTCTTTGGTCTATGGAATGGAAGCAGTATTGCCAGTAGAAGTGGAAATACAGTCTATGAGGGTATTAGCAGAGGCAGAATTACCGGAACTGTAGTGGGCCGCACAGAGGTTTGATCAGTTAGCATTATTGGATGAGAAGAGAACGAAGTCTTTGTATCACATGCAGTTGTATCAGAAGAGACTATCCCGAGCATTCAATAAGAAAATACGCCCCACCAAGATCAGAAAGGGTGATTTGGTACTTAAACGATCAAGGTCGTCGACGACAGATCCAAGAGGAAAGTTCAGACCTAACTGGGAAGGACCTTACATAGTGCAGAAGGTAATGGGAAATGGAGCAGTGAAGCTATCAGACTTGGAGGGGAATGAGTTCACCGAGCCGATCAATGTAGACAGATTGAAGCAGTACTTTGCCTGAGGGAGAGAAGACTGACCAGTCACCAAGGAAATTGGCAGAAGACATAACCCAACGGGATAAGAAAATCATTCATGCATACACGTAACATTGCATTCTCTTCGTGTTTATTCTTGGTTTTATGTTCGCAGGTTCGAAGAAAAGAGAGAGCGGCAGAAATGAGCCAAACAGCGTCAGCGCAGTTTCAGTCTTAGGATGAGTCCCAGGGGGCGAGGCCCATGTCAGCTTGGGGGCGAGGCCCATATCAGCTTGGGGGCGAGGCCCCTATCAGCTATGGGGCGAGGCCCATGTCAGCTTGAGGGCGAGGCCCATGTCAGCTTGGGGGTGAGGCCCATATCAGCTTGAGGGCGAGGCCCACATCGTCAGCAGTTTTGGGATGCGTCCCAGGGTCGAGGTACCCCTGTTGACAGTTGCAGTTCCGGGATGCGTCCCAGGGTCGAGGGCCCACTGCATCATCAGTTGTAGTTCCGGGTCGAGGTTCCCAGGGTCGAGGCGCCCACTACATCATCAGTTTGAGGGCGAGGTCCCTATCATCAACGGTGTTGGGTCGAGATGCCCAGGGTCGAGGTGCCCCCGTTGTCGGTTGCAGTTAGTGGGATGCGTCCTAGGATCGAGGTCCACTGCAGCACCAACTCAGCTCGAGGTAGCAGACGAGCCAGGTAAGTGAAAATGCATTGCATAACTTTGATTGGATTGTTCAAAGTCACACACTGCACAAGTCCCATCAAAGTGGGGGTGACGTAGGCATTGCATTTTTGCATGTGAAACCCGATGATGAGTCTCAGTTGGAGGCACTACCTTTTTAGTTAAGGATATTGCGAGAAACGGTCGTCGGAAGGGAATCGGTATTTCATTAGATCCTTGTTTACTTATTTAGCGTCAAGCTCACTTGTTGGACCTCCGTTTAGATTATCTTTGGCCCAAACAAAAAAAAAAAAACCAAAACCCTTTTAAACCAAGCCCATACACGCCTAACTCATTCATCAAGCCAAACCAAGCCCACACCACATTAGGCCCACACGCCCATCACCCAAATTAAATAAAATATTAAATAAAATATTAATTAGATAATGTATTTGAATTAAATAAAATATTTAAACCACTTGCCAATTAATAAAACATAAAATATAATCATGCCTAATTAGACCAATTCAAATATATTGACTTCCTAATTTAAACCAATTTTGTCTCCATCAAATCCATTGCTTTCCTTCTTAGACACCAAATCAAATCCCTTCCTTGTGAGACAAGGAGTAGCCCTAACCCTTCTCTATATAAAAAAACCCATAACCAAGACATGCACTCCCCTAGCTCATACACATAACTCAGACGCAAATCACAACACAAATAGCCCTAGCCACTCACGGCAATAGCAACAAGAAGAACACAAACAATTCTCTTCATCTCCTCCACTCCATAACCGAAAACAGCAGCCCCTAAACCTCCACAGATCACCGAAAATCTCCCCCATACAGCAGCCCTCCATCACCGAAAATATACCCCCAAACAGCAGCCCAAACACGCCACAAACAGCCGCCAAATCACCCACAAAATAGCAGCAAATCCTCCTAAAACAGTCCCTAAAATCCTTAAAACAGTAACATAAAAACTGCACTTATAATCCTTAAAATAATCACAAAAAAACTGCACTTATAACCCACAAAAAACACCCAAAACAGTCTGTTGAAACGTCAAAACAGTGACCTGAACAGTGAGCAGAAAATACAGAGGAAACAGCAGCAAAACGGAGGCCAAACAGCAAGCAAAACAGCAAAACAGTGAGCTAAGACGCTAAACCAGTCAACCGGAGAAGTGGAGGAGCTTTACCATTCCGATCTCCGCGAAACGCAAGTCCGAAAGTCAGCAAAAAAGGTTAGACCTGAGGGTATTTTCCACATTCATTTTCTGTTTTATTTTCATTATTTATTGAGTATTGTTCACATGATTGTTATGTGGAAATGCATGTTGTGGCCCTTGAGTAGATAAATATGCATGTATTATGAAATATTATATGTTGTGGCTTTGGAATAAAATGAAATATGTGTCAACTCTCGCGATATATCAGATGGAAACCCGGACATAAATTTCATAGCCGATTCCGAATGGACGGTAGTATGATCTGTACTCGGGATACAACTCCACGTACCGCTTGAGTAAACTGCACCTTCTTTTGTTTCATGTTGCTTTGATTTATTTATTTTTCATCATTTGAATTCCGCATGTTACTTGTTTATGCATGATGCGATCGAGCGCATGGGCTTAGTAAGTCGGATTAAAGGTCCCCTATTTGGAGGGGTTAAAATCCTTTACCACGATGCTTTGCCGCGCCGGTTGATGTGTGTTCGGTTGGATGTAAGATATGTTCAATCGGGCATACTAAGTTTGATATGATTGTCTTTATTTTTGTATGCATGATGCGATCGAGCGCATGGGCTTAGTAAGTCGGATTAAAGGACCCTATTTGGAGGGGTTAAAATCCTTTTACCACGATGCTTTGCCGCGCCGGTTGATGTGTGTTCGGTTGGATGTAAGATATGTTCACTCAGGCATACTAAGTTTGATATGATTGTCTTTATTTTTATGCATGATGCGATCGAGCGCATGAGCTTAGTAAGTCGGATTAAAGGTCCCCTATTTGGAGGGTTAAAATCCTTTACCACGATGCTTTGCCGCGCCGGTTGATATATACTCGGTTGAATGTAAGATGTGTTCAATCGGGTATACGAAATTTCATATAGTTATCTTTATCTTTGTACGTATTGTAACGAAAGGCGCATGGGCTTATTGTGTTGGATTAAAAGGTTCTCCATTTGGGGGAAGAAAAGCCTAAAAAGGCTACCTTTACCACGATATTTGCCGTGTCTTTCATCTATTGATTGCATCATCTATCCCTGTCTTGGCTCGACCTATTGTCATTGGTGTACCCATATTCTCAGCCCTTGCACTTTCTTTTATTCACGTAAAATAAAACCAAGATACATGTACGCCCAGCCTCATCACACATATACACCCTTTAGCCAATTCACGCAGGTCAGCCCCCTTTCACCCACTGCCAAGCACAGTCTCACGCACGTAGCACACTGCCCCCACCGCCTAAAAAGCCCATAAACGCGTCGCAACCTACATAAAATCCTTTAGCCCCACTCACGCCACTGTCCCCTACTCACGAGTCACCATAAACCCACGCAAACACCCTCACTGCACTGCCCCTAAATCGCGCACACTTGAACCTTCAACACCCACAAGCCATTCGCCTCACTCTCAAGACCACGCCTTAAACGCCACCTATTAGCCTCAGCCCGCGCGTAAAGCCAATATACCATTCATGGATGTATTATGAAATCCCATATAGTCATTCTTATCTTTGTACGCATCATAATGAAAAGCATGTTTATTCCATTGGTTGCATCATTTACCTTAGTCTTGGCTTAACGTATTACAATTCATATATCCATGTTATTATAGCATTTGAGTATTATTTCTTGTGGTATATCGGATGGAAACCCAGACATAAATTCTGTAGCCGATTCTGAATAGACGGTAGTGCGGTCTGTACTTGGGATACAATTCCACGTACCACTTGGAAAAGTGCTCACATGTGTGCTTGTGTCCATATTAGTTATCTTCTTTTGCACCACGTCATAGCATGCTCACTTTAATGCCTAATTGCATCCTTAAGTGTCTTTTTGCATTATGTACTTAGTTGACTCTTTTATTTGTGCATGGACATGTAATGGCTATTTGTTTATGATATGTCTATGAAATCACATGTTCGCCATTATTTGATTCGCCTTTATGTGTGCTTGTGTGGTTAGTGTGTGCTTGTCTTTCCATGAATACAATATGCCAATGAAGTTGTATGTTCGTTGCTACTTTGATGTACTTTCAAGCATGCAATCTTAGATGTGAAATATATGCAAATTTATGTGTAAGTTTTATTTTTGTGCATGTGAATTAGAAGCATGATACTCTTGGAAATAAATGTTACTTAAGCTTGATTAAATTATTACACGAATCCTTTCATTACAAGTGACATAAGTAAGGGACCATTCCGAACCCAACAGTTTGAGGTCTTCCTTGCGAGGGGTGAGTGCGGCCTTAAATCTCATTTTACCGGTTCACATCGGGTGGCGACTCCATTATTCTCCAGTTTAGTCCCCCGCGGGCTACTCCGTACTCCCAACTAGGCCACGAGCCTAGGACAGCATGCGTCGTCCAGTTTCTGTGTCCTACATCTCTCTCCCGCTAGCACATGTATTTGCTTCTACCCGTTACACTACACTTCTAAAAAAACCTCATTTACATTGAGGGGAATAGGTGAGAAGAGAATACAAAGAATAAGGAGGTAATAAGGCTGGACACGCATGTCCAATAATAAATCAAATTTATTACAATAATTTCAAAAATTGTCTCACCCATCTAATATCCATCCGATATACATTATTCATGCATCGCAACCATGTATTCACACAAGCATGTTATCAATCAATCTAATCAAATTAATTAATCTGATAATTAGTGACCATCCAATGTTCAAACAACGATTTGATTTTGAGCGAGTCAAACTCGTTTTGCGAATAAGTACTTAAAGTACGAATTCTCGAATTAAATTAAACTACAAAATTAAATCCAATTCAATTTGTATTTAATACTAATCCATTTATTTAATTACAAATTAAATACTACACTTTATTTGACGAACCGTTACGACTTAAATTCCAAATTTAATCGCTACGGGTCTCAAAGTCCGATTAACGTCCAACATCAATTTAATTAAAGTCCAATGGGCTTTTAATTAATTTCTTTAAGGCGTGGACTTTTGGTCAACTCGGGTCGAACCCAATAACCAAAGTCCAATCCGGGAGTTACCCCATAAGCCTAGAAATCAATTTAGGCCCATTAGGCCCAATTAAACTTTAAAGGTCCATTAGTCGCATTTGGGCTTTATGGAAACGGTTTTGGGCCTAATTGGATCCAACCAATTTTTCCTAAACCCAACTTAGTACAACCAAGCCCAATAAGCCCAATTACAACACTTAAGCCCAATTTCACAAAATAGGCCCAAATAATTTAATTCCAAAATTCTAAATTTCTCAATTAAATTACTCAACGTGCATTACACAATTAATTACCCAAATGAATATTTCCAAAACAAAAATTTGTCTAATTAATCATGCTCATCAACAACAAAACATATCCAACACATTTCATCAAAAATCAAACCCAATTTCATGCCTATTAAGTTTCGGCCAAAGGGGAATTTATGTCAAATTGTAAATCCAATCCAATTGAATCTTAAATCAACATTAAATCATCATTCCCAATTGATTTCCAACACATCCAATGAATCAAAAAATCAAAATCCAAGACAATTAGGGTTCATGTCCAATTCGGCCAAGCCAAAGAATTTGGGGAAAAATGTTCCAAACAATTTTTCATCAAATTGATCCAATCAATCATCAATTAAAACACATTTAAGCATACTAATTCATCCAATTTCATTAAATCATGCTCAAATTCATTTTACCCAAATTTTAACCCTAAAATATTTTCATGCTCAACCTTGCTCTGATACCATTGTTGGAATTTTCTAAGCATCCCAAGATCATTTCAAGCATGGAAAATAAGTGCGAATACATCGAGGGAGTTGCGGAATACTCACATCGATCAGTTGAGCGACGCGGCGACGAACAAAAATGATTTTTTGCTCATCTACAACTCACGGCAGTGACTGTTTTTTTCCCTCTCCAAGATTCGGCTTTGCAAGGTTCCATCAAGCTCCAAGCTTCGCGAAATGATTCCAAGCTCATGGGTGGACTTCCCTATCACCTTCGCATGACTTCGTAGTGTGCTAGCACTCCCGATTTTGCCACAAAATCGCGACTTTTGCTTCCCATTTTTCCTCCTTGGCTCTCAGCAATGACAAAACCAGAAGAAGGAAATGCAGCAGCCCCTTGGGCGAAAATGAGAAAAGAGAGAAGAAGAGAGAGTTGTGATGGTTGGTGGGAAAAAGTGTATCAAATACACTAAATCAATTTCCAAAATTAATTACAACTTTTTCTCTTTCCAAAAGTCAAGCATAAATGCTTTCCATCAAGTCACATCAAGTCACATCACTCAATCAATCAAATCTAGTGACAAGTTGTCACATCACTCAAAGTGACTAATGATTTGACGCTTGATGCGACTAGCGATTTGACGCTTGATTTGACTTACGTGCCGCACTCGAATTCGAAATGCGAATGCGCTCACAAACAATCCTGGGCTCGGGTTCGCTAATTCCAAATTAACGAATTTTCCGTTGCGACGCAATTAAATGATTATGCCTAGCGAAATCACTATTCACGTCGTTAACGAATTAATTCTAAATTAACTCGTTCGCCCGATTTAAAATCTAATTTTAATTCCGCGTCGAAATCTAATTTCATATAATATATCGAATATATTATTTTATCGATTAATTCCAAATTAATCGTTATCTCTCTTTAAATGATATTTTATCCCAGATAAAATATCTCTGCAATTAATCCCAGATTAATTTTCTCTCTCATCTTATTAATCCCAGATTAATTAAAATACGAGTCATACGTCATCGGTGAATCTTCGGGAAGCGACCCATGAGATCCCCGGATATATTGGCAGTAAATTCGGTCGTCAGACTATCCGAACACGTAAGTACCTAGTACTACGTTTATACCGATTTACAAGACAAGGTTGGCTTCTAGCAAAGCGACATGCCTTCCCAATTCTCCAGAAATATCCTTACACGAATATAAGATCTGTATCAGGCGTAGTATACGTAGTATTGCGTATTTTGATCCAGTATCGGATGATCACATGCAAGGCATGGGGCTGGTACAGTGTCTGCCCCATACGAAGCATATATCGGATTACGAGCAACTAGTCTCTTTATTATCGGATAATCATGACCAAGTCATATTATCCCGATGGTTGCAACCCTTTTTAGAGAACCAGTTCTGTATCCCTACGCGATCATCATCTCCATATGACTGGAGTGATACTTCCGTCTTGACATCACACCCAACACACTACGATTCTCAATATACCCAGAAGTGGCGTACACAGAGCCGATTAAAGCCCTGGACGACCAAGACCAAAGCATATTGATTGTCGCAAGTATTAGCGGTGCAAGTCTCAAGTTAAGACCAAATAAACCTACCTTGATTTCAGACTTCTATAGACACATAGTCATACTACTAATGGAATTCCGAGGGGTCTATCCAGAGCGAAGCTGTTTCCCGTACCATCGGTAAAACACAACCTCCTATTACACTTGCATGAGTATCATATACCCAAATATATGAGAACTTTACCGTTGTGCCCTCACAACACGCACAAGTGTAATACTAGTCTTTTACGTATTTATCGATGTCCGATCTCGATAATACTCTGACTATGGATATTTAATGATTTATCCTTCGTGGATTGATACTGTCTCATATCATTCTCAATCTAGGAACAAATCATAAGGACCTCCTATCATTTATACATCTTGGTGATCTAATCATAAATGATAAGAGAGCAATCTCTTTCGTCAGATAGTTAATTTGTACAATAACACTATGATCTGTACAAATAGTGACGCTATGGGTCATAATTATCCAACAACACCAAGCGGACGGATCTCCGCTAGTAGCCTATGAGATCGGCTACCCCACTTAAGGGCGGATCATATCATCATACTAGTCTCTCTGCTTTGTGAACGCCCAGATTATTCACAAAACTATGACTAGGAACGTTTAAGAGTAATGATTCTCATAAGGCGTGGAAGCCATCATCTTATTACTCCAAGGGCTTTATTACAGTGTTTGATGATTCATATAAGTAATGTAAGACACGTATAATAAAGATTGTCATTTTATTAATTAATGAAAATATTACAAATACATGTACATATAGCCCATCCACAAGTTGGGTATAGGGCATATCCCTAACAATCTCTCACTTGCACTATATCCAACTAGTATGAATCTGGACACCATACTCTCAGGTGTGCCTATCATGCTTTTGTTGAGTCGGCCCTTTAGTCAGAGAATCTGCAAGATTATCTTCTGTGGGTATTTTCTATATAATAACTTCTTTTCTCTCAACAATCTCCCTGATGAGATGAAATCGCCTGAGTACATGTTTGATTGAGCAATGGTGCCCGTGTTTTCACAGTACATCGTGACGCCATTCTTTATCGCGGGAAGCACTTCCAGCTCCGTGATGAACTTCTTTATCCAGACTGCTTCTTTAGCGCTGCCTCAGATGCTGCAATATACTCGGCTTTAGTGGTGGATTCCGCTATAGTTGACTACTTTGAGCTTTTCCAACTGGCAGCTCCGTCATTCAAAGTAAACAGATATCATGTTTGCGATCTGATGTCATCCTTATTGGTCTGAAAGCTCACATCACATTAACCAATGACTTTCATCTCAGAACAATCTCCGTATGTCAAAACCACATCCTTAGTTCTTCTCAGATACTTGAGGATTGTTTTGACAGCTGCCCAGTGTTGCTCACCAGGATTTGCCTGATACCTGCTCGTTATGCTTACCATTGCTTGGTGGCTTGCATCATGGGAATATCATTCCCGATGATTAATATGTCAACGACATATAATACAAGAAATACAACAGCACTCCTACTACTTTTCCTGTAAATACAAGGCTCGTCTACATTTTTGATGAAGTCAAATTCTTTGATTGTCTCATCAAATCGTATATTCCAACTTCTGGAGGCTTACTTGAGTCCATAAATGGATCGTTTAAGCTTCCATACTTTATTATGATCATCTTTAGATGCAAACCCCTCAGGTTGTGTCATATAGACTTCCTCTACGAGGTTCCCATTAAGGAAAGCTGTTTTGACATCCATCTGCCAAATCTCAAAATCAAAGTGTGCAGCTAGTGCCAGTAAAATTCAAATGGAATTTATCATTGCAACAGGCGAGAAGGTTTCGTCATAGTCAATTCCTTGGATTTGTCTATAACCTTTCGCCACCAACCTAGCCTTATAGGTTTGGATGTTGCCTTCTGCATCAGTTTTACGCTTGTAAATCCACTTGCAGCCTATGGGTTTTATCCCTTCAAGTGCATCCACCAAGTCCCAGACTTGATTCTGATACATAGAGTCTATTTCGGATTTCATGGCCTCAAGCCACTTGACTGAATCAATGTCACGCATTACTTCGTCATAACTGGTGGGATCGTCATTATCAATGACCTGATCATATTCCTCATCAATATAGAAACCATATCTATCAGGCTTATATCTTTCCCTACCAGACCTTCTAAGTTCATAACCTTGTGGTTGTTCCGTCGCTGCCCTTTTGAGGGGCCTGGGGTTTGGTTCTATGTTAGTTTGTTCTTCTCGTACCTCATTGAGGTCAATTCTACTCCCACTATATTTCTTGAGAAGGAATTCATTCTCTAGAAATTTAGCATTTCGTGAGACAAATGTTCTTTGTTCATTTGGGACGTAGAACACGTATGCTATTCAGTTCAAGGCATATCCTACAAACTTACATTTAATTGCCATATCATCCAATTTGTTAGTTTGTGTGAGCTTAACATATGTGTCACATCCCCAAACTCTTAGATAACTAAGACTATGATGTTTCCCAGACCATAACTCATATGGTGTTTGACTAACAGTATTGGAAGGAACTTGGTTTAGTAGTAGTGTTGCAGTTTCTAAAGCAAGACCCCAAAATGAAAAAGGTAGATCTGTGTCTAGCATCATTGATCGGACTATATCTAATAATGTCCGATTTCTCCTTTCGGAGACCCCATTATGATGTGGAGTTCCCAAAGGAGTCCACTAGGAAACAATGCCATTTTCCCTCAAGTAATCTTGAAATGCGTCGCTTAAGTATTCACCACCTCGGTCAGACCTTAGTGACTTAATACTTTTATTAAGCTGGTTTTCTAATTCAGCTTTGAAGTCTTTGAATTCCTCAAAGGCTTCAGATTTGTACATCATAAGGTACACATACCCATATCGCGAGTGATCATCGATAAAGGTAATGAAGTAGGAGAATCCACCTCTAGCGGTGACTGATATTGGTCCGCATACATCAGGGTGTATGAGTTCTAATGTCTCCGCTGCATGCTGTCATTTACCTTTGAAGGGTAATTTGGTCATTTTACCAAGTAAACAAGACTCACAAGTTCCATAAGGTTCATATTTGATGGGTCTGAAATACCCATCCTTATGTAGCTTAGTTAATCTTGTTTCATTTATATGACCTAAGCGACTGTGCCATAGAAGTGATTCATTGAGATTATTCGAGTTAACGTTGTATATATTAGAGGTTGAACATTCTTTGTTAGTTTGTAAGACATAGATACCATTATTAAAAATACCATCTCCATATTTTATTTCATTGAAATAAATAGAACATTCATTACAACTTATTAGGCACGAAAAGCCTTTATTACATAAAGAAGAAATTGAAATGATGTTCTTTACTAGAGAAGGTACATAAACACAATCTTCTAAGTCTAAAACTAAACCATTCGGCAAAACTAATGAATAAGTCCCCACGCACAATGTATCCAGTTTTTCTCCATTACCCATGCGTAAGTCAACCTCCCCATGACGGAGTCTCAAACTGTTTCTCAGGCCCTGCACATTGTTACACAAGTGAGTCCCCAAACCGTTGTCAAACACCCAAGTATAAGGTTCATAGTTTTGAGAATATAGTTCAATCGTATACAACATACCTAAAACATTGGGCTTCTTGGCCACTTGGGCTTCCCTAGCTTCATTGGCTTTCAAGGATCTGCAGTCTTTCTTCCAATGACTCTTCTTTCCACAAAAGAAATGTTTCCCCTTTCCATTTTTCTTCTCCACCTTACCATTGGGCTTTAGGTGATCTGGAGCCTTGGCCTTGCCCTTAATTTCTTTGGGCCTCGTGGCTTCAGATCCGTACCTGTAAGCATGACAAAGGTTTTAAGCTCCGGTTCCAAGTCATTCTCTACTTGCTTTATCAGATTGTGCAATTATGCTAAAGTAGCTTCTTTATTAGACAGATGAAACTGCATAATAAAGTTAGAGAAGTCTTTTGGGAAGGACTGAAGAATTAGATCGTGACCTACCTCATGATCCATGATGAACCCGAGGTTGGCCAATTTTTCAATGTGGCCAATCATCTTAAGCACATGTCCACTAACAGATCCTTCCTTACACCTTGTTTGGAATAAGGCACATGACACTTGGAATCTCACGGTATGAACGGAAGTTGCATACAACTTGTAGGCACTGCATTTTTGCATATAAGTCCCTATGATGAGTCTCATTCGGAGGCACTACCTTTTAAGTTGCGGAAGTCGCGGGAAACAGACGTCAGAATGGAAGGGTCAGAAATTGATACCTCGTTGGATTTGGTTGCTCGTTTAGCTTCGGGTTTACTCGTTCGATCTCTGTTTTAAATTTATTCCCGGCCTAAATCTTAAACAAATCCTCGGCCTCGCCCTTCTCTCACTAAACCACCCCATGCCTAACAATAACAAACAATAATAAAAATCCATCAACAAATAACAAACACTAGCCAACAAAAATAATTCCCTCACATTCACCAAATACTAAAACAAACAACTAACAAACAAAGAAACCCATATCCTACCCAAACAACACCCCATGCTTCACGTGAATAAAACCCATCTCCCCTAAACACCCATAACTACCCATACATTATTCCCCTGCATCCTCCATGCTTCACGCCTAATCACAAACACAAAGCTAACAAAATCCATGCAACCACCCTCCATGCCATAACCCATACTCCCACGATGCAGTGACCACTCTCTCAAAGAACCATATAAACCCTTAGACACCTTCACGCATGGGGGAGATTGATTCATCTTAACTCAGGAACACCTCACGCTCTCACTCTCTCACCACCGACTCATAAACATTACCCCTCTCACAAAGCATCAAAGCAGCCCCCATCAAAAAAACATCAAAGCCCTTTACGCCCACTGCTCAGCACATCACCTAGCAAGGATATCTTGTGAGCCACACAAGCAGCCATGTGAACCAAAGTAGCTCACCGACCCACCTTTATCATGCCATTCATTTAAACTACACTCTCATTAAAACTCTCCACCCACAGTTTCATACGCAGCCAGCAAACACACACCAGCTCACGACACAAACTGCCTCAGCTCAGTCACAAAACCCTAATAGCCTCTTCATCGGCCACGTATACAGCCTTCACGCTATAGCTCCCACCGTAAGCCACCTGATCTTCATTTCACGTCATTAGATGCCCACACTCAGCCCCTAACTTCGACATCACACTTCACTCTCTCGCCCAACAACCCTCTCTCACCACACTCACGCACATAAACCCTAGATTAATAACCACTCACACACCTGCAGTTCACATTCCTTAACAGCCCACTGCATCTCACCGTACACAAAAAAACCAGAAAATAATCAACCAAAAACAGTGAAAATCGGCCCCCTAAACAGCGAGCAAACTGCCCCCAAAAAAACCCTTCGACGTGAGCCAAATAACCGAACGTAACAGCAGCCCTACCTAGGGCAATAACCCTAAAAAAATACTGAAACTTTGCACAAAACAGTAAACCAAAACCACGGAAAAATAGTGAACAAAATCAGAGAAAACAGCAAGCGGAAACCGCGAACGAAAACGGAAAACACAGAGAAAAAGTGAACCAGTGAAAACAGTAGAAATAGCAGACCTGTGAAAACAGTGGAAACGATAACCCTTCTAGCATCGCGAAACGCACTCCCGGAAGTGACTAAAAAGGTTAGACCTGAGGGCACCCTTTTATTTATTATCCTTTATTTTTAGTTATTTTATTATCTTATTTCGCATGAGTATTGTGAATTGGTGCATGATGTGATTTCCGGGTGAACGGAGCATGTGTTCTCTCTTGTGGTATATCGGATGGAAACCCGGACGTAAATTCCGTAGCCAAATCCGAATGGACGGTATTGCGGTTTACACTCGGGATACAATGCAACGTATCACTTGAGAGACACACCTATTTCGTTTCGTCCAATATTGTGTTTGAGCATGATTAGTCGTTAGCATGTTATTTATTTAAGTCGTTAGTATGTTATCTATTTCTAAGCATGATTTAGTTGTAGTATATTGTTTCTTTATGCATGATTTAGTTGCTTTCTTTCGCATTAGGAATTTAATTTATGCTTATGTTTAGGATGTTATTTATTCTTTGTATTTGATGATCCAACATGCTCATTGTGTGATATCGTATGTTTGTCGTTGTGATACTTACTTTTAAAGCATGATGACTTAGACATAGGATTTATTTTTATGAATGCGAACTAGATTTAGGTTATTCTTGGACATGTATGTTGTGTAGACTTAGTTAAATTATTGCACAAAACCGTTCATTACAAGTGGCATAAGTAAGGGACCATTTCGAACCCAACGGTTTGAGGTCTTCCCTTGCGAGGGGTGAGTGCGGCCTTAAATAATTTTCCCGGTTCACACCGGGTGGCGACTCCATTATTCTCAGGTTTAGTCCCCCGCGGGCTACTCCGTACTCCCAACCGGACCGCGAGCCCGGAACAGTGTCGTCCATTTCTATGTCCTACAGTCTGGCGACTCCACTGGGGATAGAGAATCGGCCCCGAAATAATGTCTTGTAATGTTTGTGATTTGTGCTTTAAATTAACCATGTCTACTGTGGGTTAGAGAGTTTAATCAAAGGCATTTTTAAGGCTAGGTGATGGTGGTGTCTTCCTTCACTCACTACCTTTCTATAAGGAAAAGCTGTGAAGGCACCTAGATAATCATTTACTTGTAGCCTACTGTGATAACTAATTTGGAGGACTCGTTGTTTATTCCTGTCACCAAGCGATAAGAGCCTAAGGGGCTTGAGTACTTAAGAGAGCCTCACTCCACCCTCCATCTGGGGAATCTACAACGGGAAATCCATTTGACAGTCAGTCACACACCATAACTCGTTGGCACGTACCTTAAGGTATAAAAAAAGCGCACTCACTGGTCATTTGAACCATTGAGTGGGGAGTCCTAGTTGTGAGAAATCCTTCGTCGGTGGGAGCCTTTGTTTATATTCCTTTAAACCTACGTATAAACCATAATTTTACGACCAATAAAAATTATTTACTTATGCTTGTGTTTAGGGACCGTCGTCATTTGGATTCAGTTGGACTTCTTGTCAGAAATGCGAACTTGTTGGGCCATTTAAACTGGGATGAGTTCATATCATATGACAATTGGGCCAAAAGTTTCTGAAATGCCGATGGGCCACTCCATAGAATTTTTTTTCTTTATGCTTGTGTTTGGGCCCCCTATCATTTGAAGTTGTTTAGCTATGTTATCACAAAGGTGTAAACCTGTTGGGCCTTTTCAACTGGACAAGTTTGCACCGCGCAATGGTGTGGTTAAATGCTTTAAAATGATATGGGGCCGACCTATACATTCTATACATCACACACATCTCATGTACCTCATGCATACATGCACCTCATGCATACATGCACCATGTTAACCCCTTTTTGTCTTGAGAGCCATCATAGATACCCGTTGGTTAGGGAAGAGGGCAGACTTGTCAAAAGACATAGTAGCCACCAAGAGTACCGGCAGAAGACCTAACCCAACGGGATAGGAAATTCATCCATGCATGCATGCATACACGTAATGCACTTGCATTCTTTTTGTGTTTTGTTTTCTTTGTATTCACAGGTTTCAACGGAGAAAAATAGAAAGCGGCAAATGCAAGCCAACCAGAAGCAGCAACAGTACAGTGTCATCAGTTCTAGGAATGAATCATGGGGTTGAGGCCCACATCAGTCTTAGGAATGAATCAGACTCAGTATCAGTCTTGCCGGGTATGGCATTCTGGTGGCGAGGCCCACATCAATATCAGTATCAGTATTGGGGCGAGACCCATATCAGTATCAGTTTGGGGCGAGGCCCATATCAGTATCAGTTTGGGGTTGAGGCCCATATCAGTATCAGTTTGGGGCGAGGCCCATATCAGTATCAGTTTGGGGCGAGGCCCATATCAGTATCAGTTTGGGGTTGAGGCTCATATCAGTATCAGTCTTGGGGCGAGGCCCATATCAGTATCAGTTTGGGGCGAGGCCCATATCAGTATCAGTTTGGGGCGAGGCCCATATCAGTATCAGTTTGGGGTTGAGGCTCATATCAGTATCAGCCTGGGGGCGAGGCCCATATCAGTATCAGTTTGAGGCGAGGCCCATATCAGTATCAGTCTGGAGGCGAGGCCCATATCAGTATCAGTCTGGAGGCGAGGCCCATATCAGTATCAGTTTGGGGCGAGGCCCATATCAGTATCAGTTTGGGGGCGAGGCCCACATCAGTATCAGTCTAGGGACGAGGCCCATATCAGTATCAGTTTGGGGCGAGGCCCATATCAGTATCAGTTTGGGGCGAGGCCCATATCAGTATCAGTTTGGGGTTGAGGCCCATATCAGCATCAGTTTGGGGCGAGGCCCATATCAGTATCAGTTTGGGGCGAGGCCCATATCAGTATCAGTTTGGGCCGAGGCCCACATCAGTATCGGTTTGGGGATGAGTCTCGAAGGTCGAGGCCTATAGCAGTACAGTTCGGGAATAAAGCCCACATTCAGCACAGTTCGGGAACAAAGCCCACAATCAGCTCAGATCGGGGATAAAGCCCACATTCAGTACAATTCAGGAACAAAGCCCATCGGTATCGGTTTGGGGACGAGGCCCACATCAGCATCATGCATCCATGCATACATGCATACATATCACATACATACAATTTTTATTTTGTTCGCAGGATTGTAGCGGTAAAGACCCTCTCATCAAGTAACAGATGCCGAAAATGGATGCCGAAAATGGCGCTCCAAAATGGAGCACACACAACAGATGCCGAAAATGGATGCCGAAAATGGCGCTCCAAAATGGAGCACACACACAACAGATGCCGAAAATGGCGCTCCAAAATGGAGCACACACAACAGATGCCGGAAATGAATGGCGCTCCAAAATGGAGCACACACAACAGAAGCCGAAAATGGCGCTCCAAAATGGAGCACACACACAACAGATGCCGAAAATGGCGCTCCAAAATGGAGCACACACACAAAAATGCCGAAAATGGCGCTCTAAAATGAAGCACACACACAACAGATGCCGAAAATGGCGCTCCAAAATGGAGCACACACACAACAAATGCCGAAAATGGCGCTCCAAAATGGACCACACACACAACAAATGCCGAAAATGGCGCTCTAAAATGAAGCACACACAACAGATGCCGAAAATGGCGCTCCAAAATGGAGCACACACACAACAGATGCCGAAAATGGCGCTCCAAAATGGAGCACACACACAACAGATGCCGAAAATGGCGCTTCGAAATGGAGCACACACACAACAGATGCCGAAAATGGCGCTCCAAAATGGAGTACACACACAACAGATGCGAAAATGGCACCCAAATAATGGAGCACAGTTCGAAAATGGACCACCAGATCAACTCAGTTCAAAGCAGCAGGCAGGTCAGGTGGCAGCTGGCGAGCCAGGTAAGTGAAAATGCATTGCATAACTTTGATAGGATTGTCACTGTTACACATTACACAAGTCCCATCAAATTGGAGGCGATTGTAGGCACTGTATTTTTGCATATAAGTCCCTATGATGAGTCTCATTCAGAGGCACTACCTTTTAAGTTGCGGAAGTCGCGGGAAACGGACGTTGGAAGGAAGGGTCAGAAATTGATACCTCGTTGGATTTGGTTCGCTCGTTTAGCTTCGGGTTTACTCGTTCGATCTCTGTTTTAAATTTATTCACGGCCTAAATCTTAAACAAATTCTCGGCCTCGCCTCTCTCTCACTAAACCACCCCATGCCTAACAATAAAAAACAATAATAAACTAATCCATCAACAAATAACCAAACACTAGCCAACAAAAATAATTCCCAACAAAAATATTCCCTCACATTCACCAAATACTAAAACAAACAACTAACAAACAAAGAAACCCATATCCTACCCAAACAACACCCCATGCTTCACATGAATAAAACCCATCTCCCCCTAAAAACAGCCATAACTACCCATACATTATTCCCATGCACCCTCCATGCTTCACGCCTAATCACAAACACAAAGCTAACAAAATCCATGCAACCACCCTCCATGCCATAACCCATACTCCCACCATGGAGTGACCACTCTCTCAAAGAACCATATAAACCCTTAGACACCTTCACGTATGGGGGAGATTGATTCATCTTAACTCAGGAACACCTCACGCTCTCCCTCTCTAACCACCGACTCACAAACATTACCCCTCTCACAAAGCATCAAAGCAGCCCCAATAAAAAAAAACATCAAAGCCCTTCACGCCCACTGCTCAGCACATCACCTAGCAAGGACATCTTGCGAGACACACAAGCAGCCATGTGAACCAAAGCAGCTCACCGACCCACCATCATCATGCCATTCACTTAAACTGCCCTCTCATTAAGACTCTCCACGCACAGTCCCATACGCAGCCAGCAAACACACAGCAGCTCACGACACAAACTGCCTCAGCTCAGTCACCAAACCCTAATAGCCTCTTCATCGGCCACGCACACAGCCTTCATGCTAAAGCTCCCACCGTAAGCCACCTGATCTTCATTTCACGTCCTTAGATGCCCATACTCAGCCCCTAACTTCGACATCACACTTCACTCTCTCGCCCAGCAACCCTCTCTCACCACACTCACGTACATAAACCCTAGATTAATAACCACTCACACACCTGCAGTTCACATTCCTTAACAGCCCACTGCCTCTCACCGTACGTAAGAAAACCAGAAAATAATCAACCAAAAACAGTGAAAATCGGCCCCCTAAACAGTGAGCAAACTGCCCCCAAAAAAACCATTCGACGTGAGCCAAATAACCAAACGTAAACAACAGCCCTACCTAGGGCAATAACCCTAAAATAATACTGAAATTTGCCCAAAACAGTAAACCAAAACCATGGAAAAATAGACAAAAAAAACAGAGAAAACAGTAAGCGGAAACCGCGAACAAAAATAGACAACACAGAGAAAAAGTGAACCAGTGAAAACAGTAGAAACAGCAGACCGGTGAAAACAGTGGAAACGATAACCCTTCCGGCACCGCAAAACGCACTCCCGGAAAGTGACTAAAAAGGTTAGACCTGAGGGCACCCTTTTATTTATTATCCTTTATTTTTAGTTATTTTATTATCTTATTTCGCATGAGTATTGTGAATTGGTGCATGATGTGATTTCCGGGTGAACGGAGCATGTGTTCTCTCTTGTGGTATATCGGATGGAAACCCAGACGTAAATTCCGTAGCCGAATCCGAATGGACGGTATTGCAGTTTGCACTCGTGATACAATGCCACGTATCACTTGAGAGACACACCTATTTCGTTTCGTCCAATATTGTGTTTGAGCATGATTAGTCGTTAGCATGTTATTTATTTAAGTCGTTGGTATGTTATCTATTTCTAAGCATGATTTAGTTGTAGTATATTGTTTCTTTATGCATGATTTAGTTGCTTTCTTTCGCATTAGGAATTTAATTTATGTTTATGTTTAGGATGTTATTTATTCTTTGTATTTGATGATCCAACATGCTCATTGTGTGATATCGTATGTTTGCCGTTATGATATTTTTAAATCATGATGACTTAGACATAGGATTTATTTTTATGAATGCGAACTAGATTTAGGTTATTCTTGGACATGTATGTTGTGTAGACTTAGTTAAATTATTGCACAAAACCGTTCATTACAAGTGGCATAAGTAAGGGACCATTCCGAACCCAACGGTTTGAGGTCTTCCCTTGCGATGGGTGAGTGCAACCTTAAATAATTTCCTGGTTCACACCGGGTGGCGACTCCATTATTCTCCGGTTTAGTCCCCCGCGGGCTACTCCGTACTCCCAACTGGACCGCGAGCCCGGAACATCGTCGTCCATTTCTGTGTCCTACACAACTCCTTCAAGTGAAAGATAATGGTTTGAGCATCTATATCTTCGTGAGCTTTCTGAAGTTCGTCCGACATAGAGCCAAGCATTATGCATACTGCTTGCTCATCATCATCGACGTGTTTCTTCCAAGCATCAAATGTATTTTGGTCAGCATCTTCTGTGGGTTCATGGGAAATGGTCTTTCAAGAACATAGAAAATCTTTTCTTGTCGTAAGATAATTTTAAGATTTCTAAACCAGTCATTGTAGTTGTCCCCTTTGAGCTTATGCTCATCAAGGATGGAACAAAGAGATACTCTGTTTGCCATTTGAATGTTTGTTAAATATTTTAGCCCACCTGTTAAGAGAGAATGTTAAAATTAGGAATATGTTTTCATTAATGTTTCATAATAACATGGGCTTTTAATATTATGAAGTTGCTCTCACTTAATTGTTTTAAAATTTTAAGTAAATCGTATCAACCCCAATATGATGGATTTCTTGTGGGCAGGATCCCATTATCATCATTTCATAACTCCGACTAGGGCCGGTCGTTATAAAATACGATAATTAGGTAGGTTCCCAACCAATTTATTATATAAATCATAATTCCTTGATCATTGGGGTAGGCAATCAAACATGCCATAGCTTATGCTAGTCCTTGTGGACACCCAATCTTTGCCACTAAGTTATAAGACCACGCCTAAGGGTCGCTGCGCCTTATGACTCAGAAAAGTCAAACCATTGTCAATAGTATGATTTAGGGACAAATTGGTATTGGTCAGTCTGGTAAAGCCTAGTCCTGCCAATACGGTTTAAGCCCTTTGGGTCTATACTTTACAATGGGAAGCAAATTTTAGACTTAAATTATTATTGAGGATTTTAGCAAGTTTAAGTGAATAACTGTCAAATGGATTCCTCCATTGAAAAATTCTCAGAGGGAGGGTGGAGCGAACTCTCTTAAATACCCTTACATCTTAGGCTCTTATTGCCTTGGTGACAAGAATAAACAATAGATCCTCCAAATTAGTCCAACACTTTAAATATGATTTAAGGTAAGCTTTGAGTAAATGATTATCTAGATGTCTTAACAGCTTTTCCTTTTGGCTATAAAAAGGTAGTGAGTGAAGGAAGACACCAAATCATTATCTAACTCTAATAATACATTTGGTTAAATTAACTTTAGTTTGGAAAGTTTTATTAACGCCTTGGTCCCACCCCACTTGTATCTTTTATAATGTCTTTTATTATAAACAAGTGATTTATATTTATTAGCCTTAAAAGTAATAAATCTATAAGTTCATCACGGAATAATTACTTAGCTAAGGGATAAGCAATACACTCTCTATTTCCTTAGAAAGTCTCTAGATGCTTGCACCTTAAAATAATCATGCCAATTCTAATTATACATAGCATCATCAACATATGAGTTTTAATATGTTGGAATTATTTTAGGCATTAAATAACTTTGATTAATATTTAATTATGATATTGGATTTTATTTTAATCAAATAAATTTACTATTCATATTTTTTTACAGGTGCGTGAATTTTAAATGCAATTTCAAAATTCAAATATTAACCAAATCATGAAAACATGTGCCTAAAAGTATGTTCATGGTGTTATCTTTCCAACGAGCTTTTACACACCCAATTTCGAGTTCAAATGAGAGAGAACTAATCAAAACAAAAACGGCGCGCTGATATCACT
>SKCR01047255.1:0-35842 GCA_019454045.1 Zanthoxylum bungeanum
AATTGTGTACGCAATACGCACTCGTTTGGTATAAATTCATTAGGATGTGTCTCAAGATTTCATTCTTACTCAGCCATCGCTAATGAATTGTTTCTCTTTTTTGATTGCGAAACACAATTCCTTCTGTCTTAAAATGCTTCGTTTGTGCCTTTCCCTACAAAAATAACACACAAAATTAAAAAGTTCACACAAAATTACAAACAATATTACAACAAATTGCATGGGTTGCCTCCCTGCTAGCGCTAAATTTTTCGTCTTCAGCCAGACGTGACTGAAATTCATCTGTTAAGGAGGAGGTTTCAGCGTCGTTTTGGATGTCCGATTAAAGACAATCCCGTGAGCGTTGCTTTTGAAGGGTCTCTTCCAACGGAAAAGTGGCAAAAAGAATTTTGTCATATTTAGTGCTAGTGCCACCTTTTTACTCCTTGTTGTTCCAATGATTCCTGAAAAGAAAGAAAGAAAATCAGGAGGTCTTATATGGTGCTTGACTTGGAATGGAAGTTCCATTCTGTCAAGCTTCTGGGTGATATCTTTGATTTGTATTCCCCAAAACAGCGATGTTCTCCTGAATGCTCTGGATCTTTATTAAGGTCAGACATTTGCTCCTCCATTTGCTCTGCTTCTTGCTCCACCTTTTCTTCACAGATGTATTGTAAAATTTTTGTATTCAGCTCTTCATCTGTCATTTGTGAAATACATGCTTCAAAATTGTCAACCAGAGGATGCAAAGATGTTTCTGACATTAGGTCTTCATCCTCTGATATGACTGGAATGGATGGTTCAGATAGATCTTCTTCAAACATCATGGTAAAACATGCTCCAAGATCTTCATTTTGAGGATTGAAAGTTTGATCCTCCGTTGTTGGTGCAGTTGGTACAAATAGATCAGCTTCATCCTCGTCAGAATATGAATAATAAAAGTCAAATTGAGACTTTACCGGTTCGGGCTCCTGAACTGATACCTCTGGTTGTTGATACTGCTCAGCCTCCTCCTCTGTTGAAGTGTCTTTGTGGATTTCTGGGTACTTGAAGGCTTCATCAGTGTCATCTGAAACTGGTTCTTGAGGTATGTAGTTCTGGTTTTCTGTTAATTGTCTCATTTGATCTGTCATCCTCTGAATGAATTCTGATTGTCTCTGAATACTTTCAAGTTGCTTCAAGCTTGTTTCAAGCATTGTATCCAACTTTCGTCTCGTTTCTTGGAAAAAATTTTGAGCATATCAATCAATTGTTCTTCCTCTGATGGTTCTGGTTTTTGTTGAGGATAGTAGGTGGATGGTGGATAAGATGGAAAGTATGATGGTTCTGGCATCCAGTGATAATTGTTGGGCTGGACAACAGGCCTCAGAAAACTGGACTGTTGCTCCCAGATGTGGGGTGTATCTTCTTGTAAAGCTCGTAATCTTTCAATCTCCCAATAGTGTTCCATTTTTTTAATCACCTGAAAATACAATAAAGAAATAAAAATTACAGATAAAGATAAAGAAAATTAGATACAAGTAAATTGGATAGCTTCAAAATTAACAACTCAAGAAATATAAGTCCCCGGCAACGGCGCCAAAAACTTGACCGGCGTAAACACACACGTATAACGCAAGCGCACGTATCGTTCAAGTAGTATAAAAATATCGATCCCACGAGGACTTAAATCTAAACTATTAATTTTATGAGGTCAATGATTACTAATATCTAACAATTTGATTGATTGATTTGAAATGGTGACGATTCTAAATTTAAAAGCAGTAAATAAAATTGTCGAAAATAGGTTTTAAGAAAATTCAAATTAAAAACTATCTAGGGTTGTGATTTCTTCCAATATCATTAAAGATGAAGTGGTTATCTTAAAGTTGGGTAATATATTGATTTATTAACCTGGAACACTAAATTATGTGTAAGCCTCTGTCGATGGTCAGACACAAATACCCAGTTTAACCCAATTGAACCATATGTCTATGTCAACCAAATTATCTGGATTCATTAAGTTTAAGTTCCAATTATGGCTACCCCCGCCCAACAGGTATATTCCTATCCTGTAAGGAAATCTATTAAAGGGTTATCTATCCTCAAGGAAGATCGTGGGCTATTGAGTCTAAGGCTGAAACCTAAAATCCCTATGTCTAGTTCATTTTAGATTTACCAGATCAATTTTATTAATGGCCAGTTAATGAAAAAAGCATTAAGTTTAAGACACAATAAATAATATTTTATATTACCCAAGCTATAATCTAACCCTTATAAAACGGTGATATTGGATTTCATCACAACCCCAGATAACTAATTTAGTTACCACACATAACTAGGGCTAATAAAAACTTAAAAGTAAAAGACATAAAATGAAAATGCTTGAAAGTAATTGCGGTAAAGTAAAAGCTGAAAAGTAAATTACAATAAAATAAAATGCTAAGGTAAAAGGAATTACTTTTACTACTACTAATTTAGATATCTCCCATAAAATAATATATAAACTTGTGATTCTTTTTCCAACCAGCCATATAGGCGGTAACCTGATTAAGTCAAATTAAGTCCAACCAGCCTTAAAGGCGGAACCAAAATTAAATTACCAACCGACCAATCTGGCGGTATCCTTTATTAGTCAGGTTTAAATCAGATTAAAATGAATTACCACCGACCAATCTGGCGGGGTATCCTTTTTAAGTCAATATTTTAAAAGTGAAGATATTATTTTTAAGGGAGATTAATCTAAATAGTAACAGTAAAAGAATTACCTTTCACCCTAGCTAAGGAAATTACCTCCTCATTACTGAAAAGTAAAAACAGAAAAATTAAAGAAAGAAAAGTACTGTGCGTAAAAGTAAATTGTGGAAAATAAAAACTGAAAAGTAAAGAAAAGAAAGTGCGAAACTGAAAATTAATTACTGAAAACTAAAAATAAACAAACTAGATACAATCTTCTTATTTATTCATTAAGAATTTCAAAGAAGAAAGTATGAATTTTACAAATGAAATGGCTTGGTATTTATAGGCAAAAATTTGCCAACATCAAATCATCCATCAAATTCTCCACCAAATCCATAATTGCTCCACTAATTGCTTATCTTGTTTGGTGTTGATTTGATAATTTTTATTAATTATTAATTAATTAATATTTTGCTTTGAAAATGATTGATAATGACTTTTAATAATTACACTCCACACACTTCTCGATGGTTCATCAATTTCGGTCATGAAATCATCAGAATTCGAAAATATTTTCTCTTTCAAAGTTGTAGATCATTGAGTCTTTCTTAATCTGGAACTTGAATCAGCTCAATCCGATATCTGAGTAAAAAGTTATGCCCAAAATACGACAGATACGCAAAACTGGAATTTCCAAAACTGCACTTCGTCAAAAACGCCCTTTCAAATTTCCAATCTTCAAAATTAATATATCAAGTCCAATAATTGCCCTTATTTGATCCACATTTCGTCCTAAATGATTTCATTAAGACCCGATATTATTTTATCTGCAAAATAAACTAAAACACATCAAAACGTTCATCAAACCCGAGAAACTAAACAAAATATTAAGTAAAAGGGGCGGTAAATATGATATATTTTCCGTTCATCAATGGGGTTATCAAAAGCATAAAGGGTGGCTCCTATATGTCATACAACTAAGGTTCACATGTGGGTTTACAAGAGTGTGGACAAAGGCTCTCGTTTGACGAAGGATACCCACAACTATGACTCCCCACTCAAGGGTTCAAGCGACCAAGTGAGTGCACTTTTTTTATACCTTACGGTACGTGCCAACGAGTTACGGTGTGTGACTAACTGTCGAATGGATTCCCGTTGTAGATTCCCCAGAGGGAGGGTGGAGCGAGGCTCTCTTAAGTACCCAAGCCCCTTAGGCTCTTATCGCTTGGTGTCAGGAATAAACAACGAGTCCTCCAAACTAGTCTGTCACAACGAGCTACAAGTGATGATTTATCTAGGTGCCTTCACAGCTTTTCCCCGAAGGTAGTGAGTGAAGGAAGACATCCAACCATCACCTAGCTTCAACAAAGCCTTTGATTAACTCCCTCAACCCACTATAGAAATGGTCAACTAATGCACAAATTATACACATCACAAGACATGATTTCGAGGCCGATTCAAAATATCCCCAGTGGAGTCGCCAGACTGTAGACAACAGAACCTGGGCGACGCTGTTCTAGGCTCGCGGCCTAGTTGGGAGTACGAAATAAAATGGAGTCGCCACTCGGTGTGAACCGGGACAAAGATGTAAGGCCGCACTCACCCCTCGCAAGGGAAGACCTCAAACCGTTGGGTTCGGAAAGGTCCCTTACTTATGTCACTTGTGATGGTATAATTTGTGCAATGAATCAACCAAGTCTATTCAATAATCATGCTCAATGGTACTTAGATCTAACATGCTTTCATCCAAATAACTCCACGCAATGTAACACAACGAGCATATTGAACCATTAAATCAACATGTATAAATCATTATCCAAATACATCATAAACTAATAACATGCATAAGGAACAACCTAAATATGCTTTAACAAATAAATAACAAACTAAATTAAACCAAGATTTAAATAATAAACGAATAACCTAAAGACTATAACATGCTCAAATATAAATTTTGATGAGACGAGATACGTGTATCTTAAGTGGTACGTGGCATTGTATCCCGAGTGCAGACCATACTACCGTCCATTCGGAATCGGCTATGGAATTTACGTCCGGGTTTCCATCCGATATACCACAAAAGGGAACACATATCCCGCTCATCCAACAATCACATCATGCCTCAAACGACTCTCATGCGATAATATTCAAATTAAATAAAATAAACGAAAGATAATGAATAAAAGGGTGCCCTCAGGTCTAACCTCTTTTGTCGTTCCTCGAAAGCGCGTTACACGGCCGTCGGAAGGATTGATACTCCATAACTTTTCTGGTTCACTAATCCAACGATTTTTCCTCGCTGTTTCGCTGTTCGGGCTGCTGTTTTCACTCCGTTTTGCTGCTGTTTTTAGGCCACTGTTTTTGTTTGTTTAAGGGACTGTTTTGGGGGTTTTTGGAGGGTTAAGGGCTACGGTTTTTAGACTGTTTTAAGGCAGTTTTTGGTACAGTTTTGGGACAGTTTCTGGGCTGTTTTTTAAAGGCTATTTATGCGGAAAACTGGGCAGTGCAGTGAGGGTGATTTGCGGCAGTTTTTGGTGTGTGCAGGGGACGCAAAAACTGTGCAGTGAGGGCTGTGATTGTATGCAATGAGGCGGTGAAGGGTTTATTGAAAGCAGTGAGTGGGAGGCTTACGTGATGAGGGCTGCTTTGATTGAGAGGTCTTAGCGTGAGTGGAGGGCAGATGGCTTTACGTGAAGGAGGGTTGAATAGGTAATGGGCGTGAGTGTTGCTTCCTTAGCGATGTGGGACGTGAGGGAGTGAGAAGGTTGTGTATCTAGGTTTGTTTGTTGAGTGTGTGAGTGGTTTGCAAGGTGGCAATGTGACTTTTATTTACTGTGTGTGCGCTGTCTTTTGTGGGTTTGTTGTAAGTGGCGTCTGGGCTTAAATGAAGGGCGTGTGGAGGCTAGCAGTTTGGGTGAAGGCTAAACGTGGATGTGTGTTGAGCGAACTGATGCGTGAAGCTGTGATTGGCGTGAGGCTGTGTTGAAGGGGCTTATGCTGCTGTTGTGGTGCGGCGATTGAAGTCGTTTGAGAGTTGGCTGAGGGTTATTTTCTTGTGTGAATTATGTGTATGAGCCAGCCAGGGTTTGGTTTGTGTGGAGAAGGGTTATTTTTATAGGCCAAGGGAGGGGGTTTACCTTGTTGGGATGGAATAGGATTTGTGTATTAATTAGGGATATCTTTTAATTTAGTATGTGATAAGGAAATCTTTTAATTTAGGGAAGTGATTTATGTATTCTTTTTAGTTAAGGATATGATTTATTTAATTTAGGAAGGTGTTTTATTTAAATTAGGAATTTAATTTAATTTAATTTCAAGTTCAATTTAATTGGTGAATGTGATTTAATTTAATTTAAGTTTAATTTTAATTGGTTTTAATTATTTAATTTGTGAGATGTGTTTTAAATATTTTAATTATTTAATTTGTGAGATGTGTTTTAAATGGGTTTGGTGTGTTTTAAAACAGAGTTTCAACAAGCGAACCCGAAGCGAAACAAGCGAGTTAAATCTGACAAAAATTCCATTTTCCAACTTTACCCTTCCAACGTCCGTTTCACGCGGCCTTCACAACTAAAGAGGTAGTGTCTCCATACGAGACTCATCATCGGGCTGATATGCAAAAATGTGATGCCTACAAGTGGTAAGTGGGAGGAAAGTAAAACTCGATGAAATTCGGAGTAATACTGTTCCAGACACCGATTCCTTAACGGAACACAAACAGTTCATCAGGGATGAAACTGTACCATAATCTTCGAATACACAAGAACCACGTATGTCGGAGAGAGTCAGAAAACAACCTGAGAGGTATGGGTTTCTGATCTCACCTCATGTAGATGTCAATCTTATTGAGGAATACGAACTGGCTACGTATGAGGAAGTGATACAAGGTATCGACTCCCTATTATGGCAAAGTGCCATGAAGTCCGAAATGGATTCCATGTATACCAACCAAGTTTGGACACTGGTTGTTGTACTGAAAGACATTGTTTTCAAGGAAGACAAACATAGATGGAAACATACAAACGTACAAAGCTAGGCTTGTAGCGAAAAGGGTATCGTTATCAACATTGTGTCGATTATGATGAAACCTTTTACATGTTGCCATGATTAAAATCTATTTGGATAATGCTTGCTAATGCTGCATGTTTCATTTATGAAATATGGCAGCTGAACGTCAAAATCGCTTTCTATAAACGGAAACTTTTTGGAGGATGTTTACAACATCCTGACGGTTTTGTCATACCAAAACAAGCAAACAATGTTTGTAAGTTAATTCGATCCATTCATGGATTGTGGCAAGCATTGAGTTCTTGTAATCATCGTTTTGATGTAATCATAATGGTGTATGATTTAATTCAAAACAAAGATGATTCTTGTGTATATGAGGAGGTTAGTGGGAGCACACTGACAATGATTATCCTATAAAATAATGATATATCATTTCTTGGAAATGACATTCTCATAATACAATCGGTGAAAGCTTGGCTTTCATGAAAATTCTCCATAGAATACTTGGGGGAAACAACCTTTATTCTAGGAATAAGGATCTACTGGGATAGATCGAAAAGTTGTTGGCACTCTCCGAGAACTCGTACATTGAAAGAAATATACGCGACCTGGTGTCTCATATGCTTTAAGCATATGGAGTCACAATCAATCCAATCCAAATGATAGTCACTGGATTTATGTTAAGAACATCCTTAAGTATCTTAGACGAACTAAGGATGCGTTCTTAATTTATGGAGAATGAGAACTTGAAATGACTGGGTTCACCTTCGCAAGTTTCCTAACCGACAAAAACGACTATTAGTCGTAATAAGGGTACTATATAGTTTGAATAACCAAACAGTGAGCTGGAAATCTTCCAATCAAGATATTGTTGCCTAATAAACAATAAAAGTGGAATATTGCTGCAACTAAGGCAGCAAAAGAAGCAATTTTGGATCTGTAAAATTCTTAATTAGATTAGGAGTAGTTCTGTTAGCAGCTGAGCTAGGCTACAGCACAGGCTAAAGAATTAATGGTCTCATCAACGATACAAGTATATACTTCAACTATTTCATCTGATTCGTCGGATCATACATCGTGGCGATGTGATGATCGAATAAATCGCATCAGATGATAACAATGCAAATCCGCTGACGAAAGCTGTTTCTCAGCAGAAGTTTGAGCGACCCGTACATAGTTCAAGTGTAGGACACTTGAGTGATTGACTATAGGCCAAGTGGAAGATTGTTCGACAATTATGACCCATAGCATCATTATTTGTACAGAACATTATGTTGTTGTACAAATTAACTATGTGACAAAGGAAATTGCTCTTTTATCATTTGTAATTAGATTATCGGGATATATAAATGATAAAAGTCCATATGATTAGTTTCGGATTAATAAGATATGAGACAGTATTAATCCACTAAGGTTTAATCATTAAAATATCCCTAGTCGTAGTATTATCGAGATTGGACATCGATAATACGGAATAGACTAGTATTGCACTTGTGCGCGTTGTGGGAGCATAACGGCATAGTTCTCATATATTTAAGTATTGGATACTTATGCAAGTGTGATAGGAGGTTGTGTTTACCAATGGTACGGAAACAGCTTCGCTCTGGATAGACCCCTCGGAATTCCATTGGTAGTATGACTATGTGTCTATGGAAGTCCGAATCAGGGTAGGTGTATTTAGTCTTAACCTGAGACTTTCATCTCTAATACTTGCGACAATCAATATACTTTGGTTTTGGTCGTCCAGTGCTTTAACAGGTTCTGTGTACGCCTCTTCTGGGTATATTGAGAATCGTAGTGTATTGGGTGTGATGTAAAGATAGAAGTATCACTTCAGTCATATGGAGATGATGATCACGTAGGATACGGAACTAGTACTCTTACGTACTGCAGTCATCGGGATAATATGACTAGGTCATGCTTATCCGATTAAAGAGACTAGTTACCAGAGATCTGATATGTGCTTCGTACGGGGCAGACACAATTCCAGCCCCAGGCCTAGCATGTGACATCTGATACTGGATCGAAATACGCAATACCACGTATACTACGCCTGACATAGATTATATATTCCTTAAAAGAATATTTCTGGAGAATTGGGTAGGCACGGTGCTTTGTTAGAAGCCAACCATGTCTTGTAAATCGGTAAGAATGTGGTACTACGTACGCACGTATTCGGATATTCCGATGACCGGATTTACTGCCAACATATCTAGGGATCTCTTGGGTCGCCTCCCAAAGATTCATCGATGATATTTGACTCTAACAGAATTAATCTGGGATTAATTAAGAGAGAGAGAAAATTAATCTGGGATTAATTACGGCAATAATTAATCTGGGAATTAATTATCATATAGAGAAATTAATCTAGGATTAATTGCTAAGAGAATTTATCAGGGATTAAATTCGTCGAAAAGAGAGAACGCGATTAATTTGGAATTAATCGGTAAAGTAAATTTAATAGTTAAATTGGATTTTACTATTCAATTTATTTATTTGGGCTAAAATAATATATCGAATATATTAATTGAAATTAGATTTCAATGCGGAATTAAAATTGGATTTTAATTCAAGCAAACGAATTAATTTTGAATTAATTCGCGAGCGACTTCCGTAATAATTTTTCTAGGCATCATTATTTAATTAAATTGGATTTAATTAAGTCGCAACGAAAAATTCGTTAATATGGAATTAAACGAACCCGAGCCCGAGCGAGGTTGCGTGTTGGATTAGCCAACTTAAATTTGGAATTTAAAAGTGGTGGGACCCACTTCACTTACATCAACTTGTTGGACATTTGATGGAACTGGTTGAGCATATTTTATGGCTTTGATTTATTAGAATTAAGGCTTGCTTTACTTGTTTTACACACAAGCCAATTTCAACACACAAACTCTATATATAAATTAAGTCAACTTTGGAAGTTGTGTGTGGTTACTATTCACAGCAAACACATTTCTCTTCTCTCCTCACTGCCGAGTTTCTTTTTCTCCATCTTCTTGTGTTTTGTTTCAAAACCAAGTGAGCTAGCACTCAAAGGAGTTAAATGAGGTGATAGGGAGACTCATCCCTGAGTTGGAATCAACAAAGAATACTTGGAAGCTTTACATACATCAAATGGGAGCTTGGAGCACAACACCAAGGCTTGGAATTTTTGTTATCTCCTCCATCCAAAACCGATCAAAGTGAGTATTTTCCGCATTCTTACTTTGTTGTATTCACATGATTCTTGCTTAATTTGATCTTGGTTTGACCTAGAAAACCCAACAGTATAAATACAATATGTTTGTAATTAGGTCAAATATGTTCATATTGGATATGAAATAATTAATAAGAGTTTGGAACTCTAGATTAAAACTTTGAGCTATGGCTACCATTCTAGAATCACTTGACCACCTATGGGTGAACTAGAATTATCCATGAGACATTTCATAGTGGGATTCTAAATTGGTTTGTGCTTTGATTCAAACAAATGCATATATATATTTAGAATACGTATATGTTAGTTGTATAACATGTTTTGTTATTGGTTTTGATGTTAAAATTGGTTTTAAGGTGTATTGAAATGATATGAGAAAATTGGAAGTGTTTAGGATTGATTTGAAGGTTGAAATTGCTCACTGCCCAGGGGAGCGTGGCGACACTGACCTTCCAACGTTGCAACACTGAGCATCAGATATACGGGCGTCACGACTCTCACCCTTGCATATCGTGACTTCAAGAAGTTGAGATCTCGCACCTTACTCTCACAGATTTGGGCGTCGCGACTCCCAATCCTCTGCGCACGACACCGAGAGCTGATGAACACTAAAACTTCATTTTCTGCGTCTAGAGTTTCCAGACTCCGATTTGGTCTCCGTTTTTTCCTACAGACTCATATCAGAATATAGTTTTCATTAAAATATTTTAAAATAGACACATCCATTATATCATTGGGTTAGACTCACTTCCACTGTGCAGGATACTGATCCGACCTTAGGGGTTCCACAACCGCCCCAACATGAACTTAATTCCCAATTCTTGAAAATTCCCTATAGATCTCTCTAGCAAGTGCAGGAACCAAGAGAGGGTTCTTCTAGTGAGAGTGGTGATGAACAACTTGCACATCAAGGCCTCGTTGGTGGTTTCCACCGAGAATCTCTGTCGAAAATGAACCAGATGAGTAACTGGATCTGACTTCCCAATGTATTTGTCGAAGTTGGGTGGGGTAAAGTCTCGGGGCTTTAACTATTCTTCGATCCACTCCTGGAATGGCGGGTGGACATCCCCCTGATTATCAGGTCGGCTAGATCTTTCGGAGTCTGCATCTGAATGCCTCTGATCCTCTTCGCTATTGCCACCACCAACTTTTCATTGACACATTCATCCCTCCAGTGGATATCTTTATTGTTACGACTCATATCCAGACCTTTGCCTTTCTCCTAATGTTCCACCTCTCTCCACGTCTAGCCTTGATTTCTGAAACCTTTTGCATCAGAATCTGCATCAACAATCTTGATGGGGCTCCTTCGAGGCCTTTCCTCGTGGTTCTCCTCTAGCCTTCCCTCCTCGTGAAGGTCCTTGCCAGCGGCTCCTTCCTTCATTTTCCATTTGTCTTTAGTAGGGCCAGCTCTTTAGACTTGGGCTTTGACTGCATGATTCTTTTGTTGCATGATCTGCATCTGTTTCTGGAACTTTTTTTTCATGGCTTGCACCTGGTCCTCTATTTGCTTCATCATCGCGTTCCTTATTGTCGAGATGTCCATCATGAGCATCAGATGGTTGGATACTTCTTCCTGGTGAGCAGCAGATACAGAGATTCTAAACTTCTTATTCTTTGGTGTCATTCTTACTTATTTAATTGAATGAACTTTCTTGGGTTTGGTAATTGCAGAAAATTGTAAACACGGTTTTTCATCTCATATTCTCCACAGACGCACCAATTATTTTTACAGTAAACTATACAAATAACAGAATCAAAAGAAGAATATGGAAATTGGTAAAAAGTGCTCTTATAGCTTGATTATCAAAAGGTCAATCCCTTGTTTTAGGGATTGTCATATTATTTATAATACTTTGTTATGGGAAAATAAACTAACAGCGGTTACATTTCATACATGTTTCCCACTAACTGGCTCACTCTCTAAAATCTCGGAACTTCCCTATTCTGGGAGATTGTCCAGCTTAAAGAAATGAAAAGTAATTAATTGACTGTCTGATTCCTTATTTAGAAGATTTGTGTCATCAAGGAGCTGATATTTCGGGCCTATTTCTTGCGTGACTTCTGCTTGCCTTCATGGGAGTCAAGCCTGGTATGGACTTCCTATTGGACAATTATGACCCATAGCGTCACTATTTGTACAGATCATGGTGTTGTTGTACAAATTAACTATGTGATAAAGGAGATTGCACTCTTATCATTTGTGATTAGATCACCAAGATATATAAATGATAGGAGGTCCCTGTGATTTGTTCCTGGATTGAGAATGATATGAGACAGTATCAGTCCACGAATGATAAATCATTAAATATCCCTAGTCAGAGTATTATCGAGATTGGACATCAATAAATACGTAAAAGACAAGTATTACACTTGTGCGCGTTGTGAGGGCACGACGGCATAGTTCTCATATATTTGGGTATATGATACTCACGCAAGTGTAATAGGAGGTTATATTTTACCGATGGTACGGGAAACAGCTTCGCTCTGGATAGACCCCCTCGGAATTCCATTGGTAGTATGACTATGTGTCTATGGAAGTTCGAAATCAGGGTAGGTGTAATTTGGTCTTAACCTGAGACTTGCACCGCTAATACTTCCTTCAACGGATACGCATAATAGTGCAAGACTTATTTTGAATAAGGTTCCATAAAAATCTGTTTGACAGACTACATATTAGATATGAACGGGAAAGAAACCAGGTTTCTCATTCCTGAATATTTGGGTATGCTAGGCATATGTTTGGTTGATACCAAACTAAAACTCAAATCGGATAAGTGCCAAAGTTGTAGGTTATCCTATGGATACCTAAGTATAGTACTTTTACAACTCACAAAAGAACAATGTAATTGTTGCTCGCCATGCGGTTTTCCTAAGAGGAATACCTATATGCAGTGGTAAGTGGGAGGATAGTAAAACTCGATAAAAATCGGAGTAATATTATTCCTGGCACCGAGTCCTAATGGAACACAAATAGTTCATCAATGATGAAACTATTCCAATAATCTTCGAATACACAAGAACCACGTATGTCGGAGAGAATCAGAAAAAAACCTGGGGTATGGGTTTCTGATCTCACCTCATAAAGATGTCTATCTTATTGAGGAAAATCAACTGACTACGTATGAGGAAGTGATACAAGGTATCGAATCCATATTATGGCAAAGTGCTATAAATTCCGAAGTGGATTCCATGTATACCAACTATGTTTAGACACTAGTTGATGTACCGCAAGGCATTGTGCCTATTGGTACTAAATAAGTCTTCAAGGAAGACATACATGGATGGCAACATACCATCGTACTAAGCTAGGCTTGTAGCGAAAAGGTAGAGTTATCAACATTGTGTTGATTATGACGAAACCTTTTACCTGTTGCCACGGCAAATCCATTTCAACAATGCTTGCTGATGCTGCATGTTTAATTTATGAAATATGGCAGCTGAACGGGAAAACTGCTTTCCTTAACGGAAACCTTTCGGAGGATGTTTACACATCCTGACGGTTTTGTCAAACCATAACAAGCAAACTAGGTTTACAGGTTATTCGATCCATAGATGGATTGAAGCAAGCATTAAGTTCTAGGAATTATCGTTTTGATGTAATCATAATGGTGTATGATTTAATTCAAAACGAAAATAATTCTTGTGTATATAAGGAGGTTAGTGGGAGCGCACTGACAGTAAATGTCCTGAGTAATGATGATATATCATTTCTTGGAAATGATATTCCCATAATATAATCGGTGAAAGCTTGGCTTTCATGAAAACGACTATAAGTCGTGACAACGGTACTATAAAGTTTGAATAACGGAACAGTGAGCTGGAAATCTTCCAAGCAAGATATTGTTACCGAATAAACAACAAATGCGGGTTATTGTTGCAGCTGAGGCAGCAATAGAAGCCATTTGGGTTGATAACAAATCTAATTAGATTAGATACAGTTCTATTAGCAGCTGAGCTAGGCTTCAGCACAAGCTAAAGAATCAATGGTCTCATCAACGATCCAGATACATACTTTGATATTATCTGATTCGTTCGGATCATACATCGTGGCGATGTGATGATCGAATAAATCGCATCAGATGATAATCATGTAAATCCGCTGACGAAAACCTTTTCTCAGCAGTTTGAGCCAACCGTACATGGTTCGGGTGTTAGACACTCGAGTGACTGGCTATAGGACAAGTGGGAGATTGTTGGACAATTATGACCCATAGCGTCACTATTTGTACAGATCATGGTGTTGTTGTACAAATTAACTATGTGACAAAGGAGATTGCACTCTTATCATTTGTGATTAGATCACCAAGATATATAAATGATAGGAAGTCCATGTGATTTGTTCCTAGATTGAGAATGATATGAGACAGTATCAGTCCACGAAGGATAAATCATTAAACATCCCTAGTCAGAGTATTATCGAGATTGGACATTGATAAATACGTAAAAGACTAGTATTACACTTGTGCGCGTTGTGAGGGCACGACGGCATAGTTCTCATATATTTGGGTATAGGATACTCACGCAAGTGTAATAGGAGGTTGTGTTTTACCGATGGTACGGGAAACAGCTTCGCTCTGGATAGACCCCCTCGGAATTCCATTGGTAGTATGACTATGTGTCTATGGAAGTCTGAAATCAGGGTAGGTGTAATTTGGTCTTAACCTGAGACTTGCACCGCTAATACTTACGACAATCAATATACTTTGGTTGCGGTCGTCCAAGGCTTTAACAGGTTCTGTGTACGCCTATTCTGGGTATATTGAGAATCGTAGTGTGTTGGGTGTGATGTCGAGATGGAAGTATCACTCCAGTCATAGTGGAGATGATGATCGCGTAGGATACGGAACTTGTTCTCTTAAATGCTCGAGCTATCGGGATATTATGACTAGGTCGTGTATATCCGATTATAGAGACTAGTTGCCAGACATCTGATATGTGCTTCGTACGGAACAGACACAATTCCAGCCTCAGGCCTAGCACGTGATCATCCGATACTGGATCGACATACACAATACTACGTATACTACGCCTGATATATATCACATATTCCTATAAGGATATTTCTGGAGAATTGGGTAGGCATGGCGCTTTGTTAGAAGCCAACCTTGTCTTGTAAATCGGTACAAACGTAGTACTAGGTACTTACGTGTTCGGATAGTCCGACGACCGTATTTACTGCCAACATATCCGGGGATCTCATGGGTCGCTTCCCGAAGATTCACCGATGATGTATGACTCGCACTTTAATTAATTTGGGATTAATTTGATGAGAGAGAAAATTAATCTGGGATTAATTACGGAGATATTTTATCTGGGATAAAATATCAATTAAAGAGAGAGAACGATTAATTTGGAATTAATCGATAAAATAATATATTCGATATATTATGCGAAATTGGATTTCGATGCGGAATTGAAATTAGATTTTAATTCGGGCGAACGAGTTAATTTAGAATTAATTCGTTAACGACGTGAATAGTGATTTCGCTAGGCATAATCATTTAACTACGTCGCAACGGAAAATTCGTTAATTTGTAATTAGCGAACCCGAGCCCGGGATTGTTTGCGAGCGCATTCGCATTTCGAATTCGAGTGCGGCACGCAAGTCAAATCAAGCGTCAAATCATTAGTCACATCAAGCGTCAAATCACATGTCACTTTGAGTGATGTGACAATTTGATTGATTGATTGAGTGATTGATGTGGAAGTTGAAAAACATTAATTGTTTTTTGCTTTTTGACTTTTTGGTAAATGAAAAAGGGTTTTTTGGTATTTGATTTTGGAAAATCAAATATATATAAAACAATTTTTTTTATTCCTTCTCTCTCTCCACACTCACGGTTTCTAGGAAACCCATCTCTTTCCCTCCTCTTCTCTCACGGCTTGGAGCCAATTTCTTTCTTCTCCATTTTCTGGTTCTGCCGAAAGACAAAGAGAAGAAGATGAGTATTTTGTTGCAAAATACAAAGTGCTAGCACACACTTGAGTCATCCTAAGGTGATAGGGAAGCGTTTTCATGAGCATGTAATCGTTTTTGAAGCTTGAAGCTTGGAGCTTCAATGTAGGTCATCAATGGCCGAATCTTGGAGGAGTAAAAGAGACCAAAATCGAGCAGTCCACTGCAAGGAGAAGCCACTGTCGAGCTTCAAGGAGGCCTGAAAAGGCTTGTGTTGTTCGTAGCATCCAACCGATCATTGTGAGTATGTTTTCGCCATTCTCCTTTGTGTATTCACATGTGTTTTTGTGCTTGATTTCATTCTTGGGACCTGATAAGTATATGAAAATGTACTTTGAAACATCACTTATCTGGGTTTATTTTTGAGTATTTAGTTATATATTTTATATTTTATTACATAATTTCTATTGTTATATTAATTTAGAAATATTTATTATTTAAACTAATTTAGTGATTTTTATTTGTAGGAATATTAATACATGGATTCTGGGACAATTACAAGTATTTAGGGGCCATACTGATGCATAGAACGCACACAGGAGCCGAGAACGCGAAAAACAGGAATTAATGAGAAATTGTACTGGCGCCATGGCGCCATACTCCCATACAAAATCCAGAGAGTTAGGCGCCATGGCGCCACCAAAGAGAGAGACTTTGAATTCATAAAGGACATTGACGTGGGCCCAACCTTCCAATATTTGTTATTTACAAAAGTCAAATAAAAAGTGAAGAGGAAAGTGACGAATTGGAAAGAGAAGGAAAGAGAAAGTAACAAAGTGGCGTGAAGGCATATTTAAAGAAGAAACAAAAATCAGCCGCAGTTGTTGACTTTGAAAAAGTTAAAAGAAGAACGTGAACCCCAATTCCATTAGGTTTCAAATTACTTATTATAAAAGCAATGCAAAAGGCGTGAGACCGAGGAGGAGCTGCGTCAAGCAGCCTGCGCATAATAGAAAAATAAATTAAAGAGCAGTCGAGAGAATACGAAGCAGAGAGCTGTCGAGAGGCAGCAAGAAGAGAAGAAATCAGAGCGCAATGCCAGGACACGGAGCCATGATAATTCAGAGCAATAATTCTCTCAAATCCCAGGCTATCTTTATTTCTTTTATGGGAAACTAATCCCTAGGCAAAGCTAGGGATGAACTCTTGTGTTGGATTTTTATTATTTATGTTTTTGATTCCTACGAGTACCTTTTAATCGTTTAATAAAATTAATGGTTGTTATTTTCTATTATCTTTCGATTATTTAATCCAGAAATTATGTTTTGTCAAATCCCATATAGATCCAGTCACGCTTCTTCTATGTGTGGTTTACGAATTTAATTGTGACTGGTAAAAGTCGTTTTATGTGTTGGTCTTCTGCTGCAGTATTGCCTGAGGGTATATTGTCGACGTTAGATAGCTCGTAACGATGACTTTTGTGAGCTATTAACATAGAGAAAATAATCATTAATTACCTTAGAATTTAATATGCGTAGAATTGAATATGTTCCGGTTGTTGGTTTGGGATGTGAAACCTTCAATTGTGTAATAAAAGGAATCAATAACTAAATATACGAGTTCGATGCAAGAGGGATTCCCGAAGCTTTGTCATATCTCTCTGCCATTATCCTTTATTATCTTTTTATTATCTTATTTATCTTTATTTTAATTACCAATCTTATCGTTTTATTTATTAAGTTACCGTTAACGTTTTTGTTTGAGTAAATTAGTTCCTGTAACCATCTCTCTGAGGAATCGACACCCCAGCTATACTGCGATAACCGCAAGTTATTTTTGGGCGTAATCAAAATTTGGCGCCGTTGCCGGGGAGACGGTTTACAAGCAAAAGGACCAGGTTTGCTTAGTCAACAACGAAGCGGTAACTTCGTTCCATTTTTTTAGTATTTTATTTTATTTTATTCATTTATTATTTGCCTATTTATTTTCTTTTTAATTTTTTTTTGTGTTTATTTTATTTTATTTTTAGTTTTAGTAGACTTTAATTTTTAGTTTCATTTATTTTATTTTATTTTTATTAGTTGTGTTGGAGAGCATGTCTAGATTTAGGGATCAATTAGGTATATTTGCTAGAATAGAACAAGAAGATTTAGAGTCAGATCAAAATAATATATTTGAGAATCTTTTTGCTACACCATCTAGATCTAGTAGACATACCATGAGTGAGTACGAGAGACCACACAGGAGGACTCTTGAAGAGTACCTCCACCCAACTCGCACAACTACACATTCGTGCATCATGTTTCCTCCTAATGCACCACACATAGACTTTAGGCCTGGAATGATACAATATCTTCCAACTTTTCACGGTTTAGAGAGCGAAAATCCTTACGTGCATATTAGAGAGTTTGAAGAGGTAGTAGCAACCTTCCATGACCGGTTTGGAACCACTGACACGATTAGACTTAAGTTCTTTCCATTTGCCCTTAAGGATAGAGCTAAGAGCTGGTTGTATTCTTTAAGACCCAGGTCAATAGGATCGTGGGACGAGATGACCCAGGCATTTTTCGATAAATACTTCCCACACCATAAGACTAATGCCCTGAAAAGAAAAATCTCCACCTTCTCCCAAAGAGACAGTGAGACCTTTTATGAAACGTGGGAGAGGTATAAGGAGTTGTTAGCTAGTTTCCCTCACCATGGATATGAGAGTTGGCGCTTAGTAAGTTATTTCTATGATGGACTGACCCCTAGGGAGCGCCAATTCGTTGAGACTATGTGTAATGGTGAGTTTATAAGGAAAGACCCCGATGAGTCATTCGAGTATATAGATGACCTAGCTAAGAAATCTCATACTTGGACTGGACCCAATGCCTTAGATAACACTGATAGGACACCCACTTCTTCTAGCAGAAGCCTACAACACTTTAGGGAAGAGGATGACCTTAAGACACAAGTTGAGCTGTTAACTAGACAGATAGAAGCCTTAATAGCCAAAAACAGCAAGACAATGCATTCAGTAGCCCAGCTAGAATCCCAAGAGTGTCCCGTGTACGGTGAGATGAGAGGTACAAATGAGGAAAACTACAGTACTTTAGGGATGTACCATAACCCTTATACACCATATCCAGATACCTATAATCCTAGTTGGCGGAACCATCTCAATCTTAGTTGGAGACATGAGTCTCATCAACCTATTCAAGCACCACCACCTAGAGATTATAGTTCCCCCCAGTATCACATACATGAAGTTCTTAGGAATTCCCTAGAGGATAATGTGCAAGCATTTATGGAGGCCCAAAAGGCCATTGTGGAAGCCCAGAATAAAACAAATCAAAGGATTGAGTCGTTGATAGTTCAGGTAACTGAAGACCAAAAGGAAATTAAGAGTCAAATCTCTAAATTGACTAATGTCCTGAGTGTGCAAGAACAAGGAAAATTATCATCCGAAACTCAACCTAATCCACTAGGTCAGCACATGGCACATGTTAATCATGAAGTATCCAATATAGGAGATGTTAATGCCATAATCACTAGGAGCAGTAAAGAGGTAGGGATACAGAATACTTCCAACACTATAGGTGACCCTAAGGATAATAGTGTTAACATATCTCAGGAAGAATAAGTGCCACCTTTCCAAGTTAGAGTACCCTCTCCTCAAGAACTTAACAGTTTACATCTCGAGAAACAACCACAGGGTGAGGGTGAGTGTCATTTGTCATACATGCTAGAAACAGTCCTTCCAGAAACAACTTCTCCACATCCTGAATTAAATCCTCTTGAGCTAAAACTGATCCCAAAGAACCGAAAAATGAGAAAAATGAGAGTTAATGCTCAATTAAAGATGATGCCTGTGAGATTAAAAAGGACATTGAGAAAAAATTTCTATACGAAGAGTCCAAGATTTCAACAATCTCCAGACCTAAGAGGACCCATGAATACACTGCCTCAGTTAGACAAACATTCCCTCGTGTGTCTTCATCAGTACGCTAGATGGAAACCACCATGACAACTTGAGTGTTTACGTCTGGCTGAAGACATTAAACTTAGCGCTAGCAGGGAGGCAACCCTTGCATCTGCATTTACTTATTTCATTTTATTTCATTATTTAATTTAGTTTTATTTTATTGTGTGCTAATTGCATGTTTTATTTTTATTGTTTGATAAAGTGTTTTTTCAGGTTTTAGCATAACCTACACAACCACACAGCTAAGTCTCACCAGCAGGAACCTGATCAACTCCGCGCCTGGTAGTGTTGTTCCTTAATCATTTTTCTTTACATTTATCTTACATTGAGGACAATGCAAGTTTTAAGTGTGGGGGTGTATGCATGTGCATAACTTGTCTTAAATACATTTATTTTTCATTTTTCAAAAATTTAAAAGAAAAAAAAAACAAAAAAAAAATTTCTTGATTGTTTTGTTTGTTTTTAGTCCCTGATAGTTAAACATAATTCCTATGATGATATTGTTTGTGTTAGGATGAAATCTTAGAAACGATAAGTCCTTTAATGTACTTTTATCTGATGATTTGAGTAGTTTATCTATGTTAGACTCGTAAGCACTTAATTATGGGTTTCTAGCAGTGGAAGCCTGCGTAGTTGGCAAGATGACTAGTTGAAGAAATTGCATGTCGATGAATGACCGTTTGCTTAGATGTCTATCCTGATTTGCTTGTGTTATGACATATGGTATGATTGAAAATAAAAAGAAAAAGTCTCTAAAGAATGAAAATAAACCACCTATAACCGATAAGCGTGAAGCTACCCATGGGCGAGTATTAGGACCACCATGAGGAGAAATGCTACCTTAAAAGGTAGGTGTGTTGAAAGAAAAAAAAATTCAAAAGAAAAGCAACCAGAGACAAGAAAGCAAAAAAAAAAAAAAAGAGAAATCATACCATATTGAGCACACATAAAAGCAACTACAGAGCTTAATTGAGATATCTAGGTTGGTTTGACCCATCGATCCCAATTTTTAAACGAAATCATTGAGTTGGCTTACCTAAAGAATAAAAGCTGTGAAAGAACCTTAGCACACACACACTTTGAGTCTAGCTTAGATGATTTATTCAAATATTTAGATTTGAGTTGCATTGAGTACTTTGAAGGTTCTCTGATTTCATTACTAAGCATTCTTTGAGGACAAAATTATGTGAAACTATTGGGACTATTTAATTTTTATTTTTGCATGATTGCATGTGTTAAATGATGTTTGTGGGTATCGTCGCTGTAAGCCCTCACGAGACTATAACTCGTCCACTAGGGACACCTAGGGGTTTAAAGGCTTGTTGCATACGCTAAATGCAATCGTGATCCCTACGAAAGTAGCTTAGATAGTTTATTTATTTAATTTTCATTTTACTTTTGCGCTTGAATTGCTAGGGACTAGCAATAAGCTGGTTGGGGGTTGTGATAAGTGCATGAAAATGTACTTTGAAACATCACTTATCTGGGTTTATTGTTAAGTATTTAGTTATATATTTTATATTTTATTACATAATTCTATTGTTATATTAATTTAGAAATATTTATTATTTAAACTAATTTAGTGATTTTTATTTGTAGGAATATTAATACATGGATCCTGGGATAATTACAAGTGTTTAGGGGCCATACTGATGTATAGAACGCACACAGGAGCCGAGAACGCGAAAAACAAGAATTAATGAGAAATTGTACTGGCGCCATAGCGCCATACTCCCATACAAAATCCAGAGAGTTAGGCGCCATGGCGCCACCAAAGAGAGAGACTTTGAATTCATAAAGGACATTGACGTGGGCCCAACCTTCCAATATTTGTTATTTACAAAAGTCAAATAAAAAGTGAAGAGGAAAGTGACGAATTGGAAAGAGAAGGAAAGAGAAAGTAACAAAGTGGCGTGAAGGCATATTTAAAGAAGAAACAAAAATCAGCCGCAGTTGTTGACTTTGAAAAAGTTAAAAGAAGAACGTGAACCCCAATTCCATTAGGTTTCAAATTACTTATTATAAAAGCAATGCAAAAGGCGTGAGACCGAGGAAGCTGCGTCAAGCAGCCTGCGCATAATAGAAAAATAAATTAAGAGCAGTCGAGAGAATACGAAGCAGAGAGCTGTCGAGAGGCAGCAAGAAGAGAAGAAATCAGAGCGCAATGCCAGGACACGGAGCCATGATAATTCAGAGCAATAATTCTCACAAATCCCAGGCTATCTTTATTTCTTTTATGGGAAACTAATCCCTAGGCAAAGTTAGGGATGAACTCTTGTGTTGGATTTTTATTATTTATGTTTTTGATTCCTACGAGTACCTTTTAATCGTTTAATAAAATTAATGGTTGTTATTTTCTATTATCTTTCGATTATTTAATCCAGAAATTATGTTTTGTCAAATCCCATATAGATCCAGTCACGCTTCTTCTATGTGTGGTTTGCGAATTTAATTGTGACTGGTAAAAGTCGTTTTATGTGTTGGTCTTCTGCTGCAGTATTGCCTGAGGGTATATTGTCGACGTTAGATAGCTCGTAACGATGACTTTTGTGAGCTATTAACATAGAGAAAATAATCATTAATTACCTTAGAATTTAATATGCGTAGAATTGAATATGTTCCGGTTGTTGGTTTGGGATGTGAAACCTTCAATTGTGTAATAAAAGGAATCAATAACTAAATATACGAGTTCGATGCAAGAGGGATTCCCGAAGCTTTGTCATATCTCTCTGCCATTATCCTTTATTATCTTTTTATTATCTTATTTATCTTTATTTTAATTACCAATCTTATCGTTTTATTTATTAAGTTACCGTTAACGTTTTTGTTTGAGTAAATTAGTTCCTGTAACCATCTCTCTGAGGAATCGACACACCAGCTATACTGCGATAACCGCAAGTTATTTTTGGGCGTAATCAAAATTTGGCGCCGTTGCCGGGGAGACGGTTTACAAGCAAAAGGACCAGGTTTGCTTAGTCAACAACGAAGCGGTAACTTCGTTCCATTTTTTTAGTATTTTATTTTATTTTATTCATTTATTATTTGCCTATTTATTTTCTTTTTAATTTTTTTTTTGTGTTTATTTTATTTTATTTTTAGTTTTAGTAGACTTTAATTTTTAGTTTCATTTATTTTATTTTATTTTTATTAGTTGTGTTGGAGAGCATGTCTAGATTTAGGGATCAATTAGGTATATTTGCTAGAATAGAACAAGAAGATTTAGAGTCAGATCAAAATAATATATTTGAGAATCTTTTTGCTACACCATCTAGATCTAGTAGACATACCATGAGTGAGTACGAGAGACCACCCAGGAGGACTCTTGAAGAGTACCTCCACCCAACTCGCACAACTACACATTCGTGCATCATGTTTCCTCCTAATGCACCACACATAGACTTTAGGCCTGGAATGATACAATATCTTCCAACTTTTCACGGTTTAGAGAGCGAAAATCCTTACGTGCATATTAGAGAGTTTGAAGAGGTAGTAGCAACCTTCCATGACCGGTTTGGAACCACTGACACGATTAGACTTAAGTTCTTTCCATTTGCCCTTAAGGATAGAGCTAAGAGCTGGTTGTATTCTTTAAGACCCAGGTCAATAGGATCGTGGGACGAGATGACCCAGGCATTTTTCGATAAATACTTCCCACACCATAAGACTAATGCCCTGAAAAGAAAAATCTCCACCTTCTCCCAAGAGACAGTGAGACCTTTTATGAAACGTGGGAGAGGTATAAGGAGTTGTTAGCTAGTTTCCCTCACCATGGATATGAGAGTTGGCGCTTAGTAAGTTATTTCTATGATGGACTGACCCCTAGGGAGCGCCAATTCGTTGAGACTATGTGTAATGGTGAGTTTATAAGGAAAGACCCCGATGAGTCATTCGAGTATATAGATGACCTAGCTAAGAAATCTCATACTTGGACTGGACCCAATGCCTTAGATAACACTGATAGGACACCCACTTCTTCTAGCAGAAGCCTACAACACTTTAGGGAAGAGGATGACCTTAAGACACAAGTTGAGCTGTTAACTAGACAGATAGAAGCCTTAATAGCCAAAAACAGCAAGACAATGCATTCAGTAGCCCAGCTAGAATCCCAAGAGTGTCCCGTGTACGGTGAGATGAGAGGTACAAATGAGGAAAACTACAGTACTTTAGGGATGTACCATAACCCTTATACACCATATCCAGATACCTATAATCCTAGTTGGCGGAACCATCTCAATCTTAGTTGGAGACATGAGTCTCATCAACCTATTCAAGCACCACCACCTAGAGATTATAGTTCCCCCCAGTATCACATACATGAAGTTCTTAGGAATTCCCTAGAGGATAATGTGCAAGCATTTATGGAGGCCCAAAAGGCCATTGTGGAAGCCCAGAATAAAACAAATCAAAGGATTGAGTCGTTGATAGTTCAGGTAACTGAAGACCAAAAGGAAATTAAGAGTCAAATCTCTAATTGACTAATGTCCTGAGTGTGCAAGAACAAGGAAAATTATCATCCGAAACTCAACCTAATCCACTAGGTCAGCACATGGCACATGTTAATCATGAAGTATCCAATATAGGAGATGTTAATGCCATAATCACTAGGAGCAGTAAAGAGGTAGGGATACAGAATACTTCCAACACTATAGGTGACCCTAAGGATAATAGTGTTAACATATCTCAGGAAGAATAAGTGCCACCTTTCCAAGTTAGAGTACCCTCTCCTCAAGAACTTAACAGTTTACATCTCGAGAAACAACCACAGGGTGAGGGTGAGTGTCATTTGTCATACATGCTAGAAACAGTCCTTCCAGAAACAACTTCTCCACATCCTGAATTAAATCCTCTTGAGCTAAAACTGATCCCAAAGAACCGAAAAATGAGAAAAATGAGAGTTAATGCTCAATTAAAGATGATGCCTGTGAGATTAAAAAGGACATTGAGAAAAAATTTCTATACGAAGAGTCCAAGATTTCAACAATCTCCAGACCTAAGAGGACCCATGAATACACTGCCTGCCTCAGTAGACAAACATTCCCTCGTGTGTCTTCATCAGTACGCTAGATGGAAACCACCATGACAACTTGAGTGTTTACGTCTGGCTGAAGACATTAAACTTAGCGCTAGCAGGGAGGCAACCCTTGCATCTGCATTTACTTATTTCATTTTATTTCATTATTTAATTTAGTTTTATTTTATTGTGTGCTAATTGCATGTTTTATTTTTATTGTTTGATAAAGTGTTTTTTCAGGTTTTAGCATAACCTACACAACCACACAGCTAAGTCTCACCAGCAGGAACCTGATCAACTCCGCGCCTGGTAGTGTTGTTCCTTAATCATTTTTCTTTACATTTATCTTACATTGAGGACAATGCAAGTTTTAAGTGTGGGGGTGTATGCATGTGCATAACTTGTCTTAAATACATTTATTTTTCATTTTTCAAAATTTTAAAAGAAAAAAAAAACAAAAAAAAAATTTCTTGATTGTTTTGTTTGTTTTTAGTCCCTGATAGTTAAACATAATTCCTATGATGATATTGTTTGTGTTAGGATGAAATCTTAGAAACGATAAGTCCTTTAATGTACTTTTATCTGATGATTTGAGTAGTTTATCTATGTTAGACTCGTAAGCACTTAATTATGGGTTTCTAGCAGTGGAAGCCTGCGTAGTTGGCAAGATGACTAGTTGAAGAAATTGCATGTCGATGAATGACCGTTTGCTTAGATGTCTATCCTGATTTGCTTGTGTTATGACATATGGTATGATTGAAAATAAAAAGAAAAAGTCTCTAAAGAATGAAAATAAACCACCTATAACCGATAAGCGTGAAGCTACCCATGGGCGAGTATTAGGACCACCATGAGGAGAAATGCTACCTTAAAAGGTAGGTGTGTTGAAGAAAAAAAAAATTCAAAAGAAAAGCAACCAGAGACAAGAAAGCAAAAAAAAAAAAAAAGAGAAATCATACCATATTGAGCACACATAAAAGCAACTACAGAGCTTAATTGAGATATCTAGGTTGGTTTGACCCATCGATCCCATTTTTAAACGAAATCATTGAGTTGGCTTACCTAAAGAATAAAAGCTGTGAAAGAACCTTAGCACACACACACTTTGAGTCTAGCTTAGATGATTTATTCAAATATTTAGATTTGAGTTGCATTGAGTACTTTGAAGGTTCTCTGATTTCATTACTAAGCATTCTTTGAGGACAAAATTATGTGAAACTATTGGGACTATTTAATTTTTATTTTTGCATGATTGCATGTGTTAAATGATGTTTGTGGGTATCGTCGCTGTAAGCCCTCACGAGACTATAACTCGTCCACTAGGGACACCTAGGGGTTTAAAGGCTTGTTGCATACGCTAAATGCAATCGTGATCCCTACGAAAGTAGCTTAGATAGTTTATTTATTTAATTTTCATTTTACTTTTGCGCTTGAATTGCTAGGGACTAGCAATAAGCTGGTTGGGGGTTGTGATAAGTGCATGAAAATGTACTTTGAAACATCACTTATCTGGGTTTATTGTTAAGTATTTAGTTATATATTTTATATTTTATTACATAATTTCTATTGTTATATTAATTTAGAAATATTTATTATTTAAACTAATTTAGTGATTTTTATTTGTAGGAATATTAATACATGGATCCTGGGATAATTACAAGTGTTTAGGGGCCATACTGATGTATAGAACGCACACAGGAGCCGAGAACGCGAAAAACAAGAATTAATGAGAAATTGTACTGGCGCCATAGCGCCATACTCCCATACAAAATCCAGAGAGTTAGGCGCCATGGCGCCACCAAAGAGAGAGACTTTGAATTCATAAAGGACATTGACGTGGGCCCAACCTTCCAATATTTGTTATTTACAAAAGTCAAATAAAAAGTGAAGAGGAAAGTGACGAATTGGAAAGAGAAGGAAAGAGAAAGTAACAAAGTGGCGTGAAGGCATATTTAAAGAAGAAACAAAAATCAGCCGCAGTTGTTGACTTTGAAAAAGTTAAAAGAAGAACGTGAACCCCAATTCCATTAGGTTTCAAATTACTTATTATAAAAGCAATGCAAAAGGCGTGAGACCGAGGAAGCTGCGTCAAGCAGCCTGCGCATAATAGAAAAATAAATTAAAGAGCAGTCGAGAGAATACGAAGCAGAGAGCTGTCGAGAGGCAGCAAGAAGAGAAGAAATCAGAGCGCAATGCCAGGACACGGAGCCATGATAATTCAGAGCAATAATTCTCACAAATCCCAGGCTATCTTTATTTCTTTTATGGGAAACTAATCCCTAGGCAAAGTTAGGGATGAACTCTTGTGTTGGATTTTTATTATTTATGTTTTTGATTCCTACGAGTACCTTTTAATCGTTTAATAAAATTAATGGTTGTTATTTTCTATTATCTTTCGATTATTTAATCCAGAAATTATGTTTTGTCAAATCCCATATAGATCCAGTCACGCTTCTTCTATGTGTGGTTTGCGAATTTAATTGTGACTGGTAAAAGTCGTTTTATGTGTTGGTCTTCTGCTGCAGTATTGTCTGAGGGAGGGTATATTGTCGACGTTAGATAGCTCGTAACGATGACTTTTGTGAGCTATTAACATAGAGAAAATAATCATTAATTACCTTAGAATTTAATATGCGTAGAATTGAATATGTTCCGGTTGTTGGTTTGGGATGTGAAACCTTCAATTGTGTAATAAAAGGAATCAATAACTAAATATACGAGTTCGATGCAAGAGGGATTCCCGAAGCTTTGTCATATCTCTCTGCCATTATCCTTTATTATCTTTTTATTATCTTATTTATCTTTATTTTAATTACCAATCTTATCGTTTTATTTATTAAGTTACCGTTAACGTTTTTGTTTGAGTAAATTAGTTCCTGTAACCATCTCTCTGAGGAATCGACACCCAGCTATACTGCGATAACCGCAAGTTATTTTTGGGCGTAATCAGGACCTAATTAGAAACCAACACTTCCCACTGGTGAGCCCTGAATTCAAACTTTGATGAGGGTCCTAACTTCAGACACTGGTGATGGGTTCTGTTACCAGATCTGATGGTAGTCTTTGTTGTCAGACTCTGACGATAGGTCCTAAAGATTGATTATGACAACAGGTCCTGGAATCCTTTTCGTCCATCCACGTGTCAATTCACCAAATGCTTGATTTTCCCCCAAATAATTTTATTTACAAAAATGACAAAAATTAGATGATAAATGAGTGTACAACTATCATTATTGGGAAAATGAACAAAACCATCCTGATTTTTGACAAAACTAATTAAAACATCATAATATTTAAAAACTAAACAAAACCTCATGTCTTCCAAAAATATTCTCTCAGTAAAGTTATCAAGTAGGGATGTCAATCGAGGAATGCCGTCCTGACCGATACTCATCCTAATTACTATTCGAGATGAAATTTGATATGTATAATCACAAAAAATGATAAACATATCATGGGATGATAAAAAAAGGTAATAAAAACTAATAACAAAATACATATATTATGCGTTAAAATTATTTTTAACAACACAACACATATTCTTTATGATTAGTTTTTGTCACATTTTTATCAGTCCTATATATATACACACATATCATTGCTCAATCATCAATCATCAATCATCAATCATCAATCATCAATCATCAATCATCAATCATCAATCATACAAAATGTGACAGACATACTTGATTTTTTTATTTTTTTTGAAAGGACAGAAATGCTTGACGCAACGATATTAAAGAGGAATTTCGTGTCATAGGCTCACTTCCAATATAAATATTGAAATTTTGGTGCATTATTTGTCTTTATTTTACCTACATAATTCCTCTTCTTGTTTTTCAACATTCAGTGACCTCCGGCCACTCAAAACTAGTCTTGAGAACTTGATAAATCAACCATTTTTTCTCCGGGTTGTTAACGTAATTTGGTCCATATATGCGGAGCTAGAAAATTGATTGATAATTATGTAAAACTACTATAAGAATTACTTTTTTATTTTATATTATTTGGAAGAATAATATGATGTTATGACTATTAAAAAAAAAAAAAAATTAGGTTAAATGCATAATCTAAAGAGTAGTTCCGCCCGACAAAGATAAAATATAAGAAAAATACATTTTATAATACACTTTTTTTAAATCTTTTAATGTATTGGAAATCATTTTTTTTAACTTCATCCCCATAATTTTAAAATGCCAACGTCTAATATAATCTCTCTAATTTGTCAAAAACTCTTTAATCGAGTTGGTTGGCGCCTCCCTTTTATCATCTATAACACAGACTAAAAAAGACAAAATCACCATCAAAATAACATCATTTTAATGACAATTTTATCCTCATTTAATCTTTCTTTATTCTCATTATTTTTCATTCCATTTATAGAAACAAGTCATAACAGTGGGTACTATACAGTTGAATAATGAAGAGGAATCAAGTTGCAGTAAGGAAGGAGCCATTCATTACGATGATGTGGAGTTGGTTGGAGCCATGTTGAATCATTGATTGATGCTATGATCATCATGACTTGAAATTTTGTCAAAAGTTATGTACCCATCTGTATGAACTATGAAGCATCAAGCAAGTCCCACCATTCAACAAAATGTTGGTTCATCAATACGAAACTGGGTCGCTGCTGTTCTTCAATTCCATTCAAGATTATGACATATTACAGACACTGCTTTAATAGCATTTACACGCGTCCGATTTAGAACACTCGCCCTCGTATACATCCCGGGGGAGGAGCTGGAGGCGGAGCACGAACAAGAGAATCCACAAAATCCGAGTTTGATATTTCACAGAATCATCACATAACATCACCAAACACCACACAACTTCAAAGTACAAAACACAACTGCTGCAAAATTCTGAATCAGGACTCAAACTGGGGATTTCTGAACAACAATTATCTATCTCCATTTTCACCAAATTTCCCGGCAATTAAAAAAAAACAAAACACCATATTCGCAAGTTGCAACATAAATAACAAAAACTTCTTTACTAGGAAAGGCACTGACAAGACACGAGAATATGCAGCAGTCAAACAAACAAAATGACATACCTGATTTGATTTTGTTTCGATACAGCAACCAAAGATAGTACATTCTTGATAAATAAGGGCAGATGTCACGGCGGCATTATAACCATTACATTAACCAGATAAGCTGCAAAAATGTTACTTATGACAACAGTCAAGAATGCCAGAATAGATCATATTTGTATGATACACCAGAAACATATGGCATCATACGTACAACTTTGAATGAAAGAAGTACGTCAAGCAATTATTCTACTGAAGAAGACTTCTGATTGGATGAAATGGAACATTTATTTTAGGAGTAAAGAGTGGAAAAAAACAATGACTGACTGAGTTTTTAACATTCCACATACCTCAAAATGTTGCAAAACCAAAGAAAATAATAGCAAAACTAAACTGGGGTTGCATGACAAATTTTAGAATTTTCACTAAACTAAATTTAAAATTCCAACACAAAGGAAGGAATGTAAAACATATACAATACTAGAGAATCTTCTCGGATACAAAAAAATACGAGGGAAAAGAAAAATGAATACAAGATATTTTACCTCTCCAATACAATTAACTGGCTTCCCCGGCTCTGGATTTAAGACACACCGGATCAGCAGGTCTTGCAGCCTCATGAATACTGAATAGTGAATAGTCTCGCCCAAAAAAGAATATTTATTACATTCTTTCTTTTAAAACCGTGAAGAATTCTGATCTTTCTGTGACTTCTTTGATGACTTTGAGTGGCCATGTCCATCACCTGCAGCGTGTTTCTTTTTCCTTGTAGCAGCCACAGCTGCTGGGTCCACTAACGGACCCGACCAAGTCTGCAAAGGTGCCTTCGGATATGAGAAATTTGTCGAACTAAAAGGGATATCAGGAGGATCAAACACCGGATCAATATGGTGTGCTGAACCCAAAGGATAGCCAAGTGTTCCATCTTGGTGTGGAGGGGGAAATTTTTCACTCTTACTCTTTGCATTTGCATGTGTTATTAGCCGTCGCCTCTGTTTCAGAAACAAGAAAAGCATAGATGAAGGATAAGGACAAAAAGCCACAATCGATACAACTTAAACAAAGCTAAAGAATGATTTATTTATATGTATGTGTGATATCACAAATGAATGAATGACGTATTGAAAACATCATGACCTGAACCTAGGTTTCACCACTAAAAAGCTTCTTGTTAAAAAGAATTTCAGCCAAGGGCCTATTTGGATTTTGGAAACAAAAATATCCAGCCGCACATAGTTCTAATGTGAAAAATGGTAACTATGTTATTTTACGTGATTCTCATCGTGCTAAAGATATGCATCATATTTGCGGTAAACGATAATTTGTCATTCAAGAGGAAAAATTTCATTTTTAAGATATATTTCACTTAAATAATAGAATAGACATAATTACCTGAGAAGTCACTGATAGAATATTTATTGTTAGGCCTTTAAAAGAAAATTACTTGGAAACTGAGCAGTCATCTATTTGGGTAGAAAAAATAAGAATGGAGGAAACTGGAAAGATGCAACTTATCAGACGTACATCAAGATTGGCTTGCAGCTCAGCATTGGCTTCTGGAACCGGCATTGCCCTTACAGCTCGATCACGTGAACGTGCTTTCTTAGCTTCAGTATTAGCTTTTCCAGCAGCTCTCAATCTAAAATCATGAAAAATATATCATATCAGGTCAAGTAAGTAGACAGAGGGAATGGTAAAAGAGATATAGAGAAGATACCCAAGAAATGAAGAAAGGTGAAATAGATAGAAAGAATAACCTAAGAAACAGGAGAGCGGAGTAGAGAAATAACCAGAAGGAAAGAAAGGAGAGGATGAAAATAAAGGGAGGAAACCTGCAAAATGACTTGGTAAGAACCATAATCATTATCGATGATGCATTTTTTTGGTTGGCCAAAGAAACACTGATTTTTTTTTCTTTTAGTAAATTGAAAAAATAACTTCAAAATAAAACAAATAGCACTGGTGAGATCTTAAGATGGGATATTAATTAAAGCGGAAAATTTAAATTGATCAGAAAACATTCATAAGCTGAGGGTATTAGAGATAATACACCTTCTAGCTTCTTCATCCCGAAGTTTAGCATCCATCTCCTTGCTGGGAGGATATTTTGGAAGGCTAGAAGGGTCACAAGCATAAGGTTTAGTTGTGAAAAACTGCAAAATAAGTAGAAGGATTGTGATACTCAACTCGACATATACTCAAACCAACATAAGTTCTCATAATCCAATCAAAAGCAGAATCCAAAGCGCATATTTATAGCCAAAGTAAAGTTTCAGACTCAGATTTGATCAAATCTTAATAAACATTATTAATAATAGGAAAAGGAGTAGAATGAGCAATGTGTATAGGCCTGCTTGTGAGCAACTCAAGACTGGGTTGTCAATGAGCTCATTCAGTTCAACAAGACATTCTTGAACATGAATTCAGGGCCCATTACTTATCTATCCTAGACAGAGCAATCTCAATCAGAGCAGGCCCATAACAAACAAGCAACACAATGTGTTTCTGTAACAATAACATAAACAAAAAAAGCTCTGAGGAAACTTAATGCAGTACATTTCATAGAAATATAACGAAGAATCAAGAAAATTTGACTGTGTTTATAGTAATAAAGGTATCAACCTTACATCTGTACAGGAAGAAGATGCTTCAAATGATAAGTAGAGCTAACAAAATTGCCATTTTAAAATGAATAGGATTCTAGGAAGCATAGTCAAATCCATACAAGGAAATTAACAACAATTGACTCAGAGGACATTATAATCGACAATAACCAAAGCCCAAAAATTCTGTAAAAAAATCATAAAAAATCCCCCATCCTGATTATAATAAGTTCTATAAAGTTGTCAACTTAAGCACAAATGAAATATATATAAGCATAAAAAATCCTACTGTAACAACATTACATGCTTCAGCAACAGATGGACAATTTAGTAGGAGCTATAACTTCTCTCCATAACACATGTGAAGGACAATTACGTAAAACTTGAAAGCCACTACTAACAAACATACAAATCAAGAATGAATTCTGACCAATAAACCTGATGACAATCTTTTTAACCAGATTCATCTAACATTATATAGTCACCTCAAAATTTTGCATTTTATTAATGACGGAAACAACTTTACAAGAGCTAATGCTATAAAGAGACATGAATAAAGAATGTTAGAAGCACGTAAAGGCTCACTTCACTCCCCAATGCAGCAGTAGCAGTTTGGCGTTCAGCTGGATCAATTGCAAGAAGGGTCTCAATTAGCGGTACTGATGATGGTGGAAAGTCTTTGAAAGTCTCTGCTATGCACCTTTTATACGACTGCTGGGGCTTGAATATGGTTGCATGGGGCAACTTTGACTTTTTCCAGTATTCTTCAGAAGGAGATCCACATAATTTGAATATCTTGTGTAGCTGCTCCACCTATGTGCCAAGCAAGACGATTAGTAACAATAGATACAATTGTTACAAGCACAACTATGACGTTCACATTTGCTTTCTTTTCTTTACACTCATCTACTGAGGAACACCAAGAATCCCAATAAACTGCAGAATACTTTTCTTTCTAGCATAATTGAACCAGCAACAAAAGAATGCAGAAGGCATTGAACGTGTATTATCCTACAACTAAGCCTATGTTTAATAATCTATTCCACAAAGATTTCTTAGTTACAAAAATATTTGGTCAAACTTTTAAACAAATTGCTAATCTTCTCTAAACATTCGGAGGCCACAGTAATTAGGTCGTCCTGAAAATTGCTACTCAAAAATCTTTTCAGTGATTTGTGATTGACAAATCCACCGAATTTAAAATTTCTGCAAAAACGAACTAAGTAACATCCTCTATCAAGTATCAACACACAATCAATACTTCAATGCAAGATAAGTAAGATGCAACAAAGAAATAAATGGAGCAATCTGCATCATACAGCCCGTGTAATTTATTTTTAGAAAGGAACACTATATTGAAACAAGGCATGAATGAGACCATCTGCATCATACAACCCTCAAATGCATGATGCATCTAAATCAATGGAACATTGTATGGTAAGGATTTAGCAAATATACCAGACTTTTAAGTTACCTCTGTGCGCCCAGGCATGATTGGCTTCCCAGCTAATAACTCGGCCAGAATGCACCCAGCACTCCAAAGGTCCACACCCACACCATAGTCAGTGGCACCAAGAAGTAGTTCGGGGGGTCGATACCATAGGGTAACCACTCTACTAGTCATGGGCTGCTTGTGATTAGGATCAAAAAAGGAAGCTAACCCAAAATCAGCAATTTTAAGAATTCCCTCATTGTCAATAAGAAGATTTGATCCTTTAATATCACGATGCAGCACATGCTGATTGTGACAGTGTTCCAGCCCCGATAATAGTTGGTGCGTATAACATTTGACCTGCCATATCCACAAATAACATACAAAGATGAAAATAAAATATAACTGCAGAGAGAATCAGGCACTGGCAAGATAGCAATTACTATACCTGTGCTTCTGTGAACTTGATTGTCGGGCTTGCAGCAAGACCAGCCAAATCATGCTCCATATACTTGAATACAAGGTACAAACTACAGGACATCCTCGAAGTTGCTAATCCTTCCAACTTTACAACATTTGGATGATCCAAGCGGCGCAAAATCAAAATCTCCCTAGCCATAAATTTCACACTCTCAGGCTCCAAATTATCAAACCGTACTTTCTTCATTGCCACAATTTGCCCCGTCAACGTATCCCTAGCTTTATACACATGACTATATGTACCTTGCCCAATCTAATCACCAAAACAGAACCCAAAAAAAAATATAAATACTGAAACATCTCTACTCTAATTCTCTAATAACAAAATCTAAATACCATCAAAATAAATTAATTATACCTTATCAAGCTTCTCAAAAGTATCAGCACGCCGCGGGGTCCACCCACATATAGCTTCTCCGGCAACAGCTGAGAGCCAGGAGGGCCATCCGGCTGCCACCTGTTCACCGTGAACGTGCTTAGGCGGATTGCTCAGCCGTGGATTCGGCTTCGAAGACCGCCTCTTCTCTCTTCTCGGCCGTGCACTTGATTCCTCCTCTTCATTACTTTCCTTTCGATGAGTTCCACCGTTTCTAATCTCACTCGCCTGCTCCTCCTCCGCCGCCGCCGCCGCCTCCGCCTCCGACGACGATTTTCTCACAACCCTAACACTTCCTACATCTCTCCTCTCTACCGCCTTCCCCGAAGCTTCTCTCCCAAACACGCATCCCATTTTTTCACCCAGCCAAAGCGAAAAAACATCTCATTTCTCACAGCAGTTAATCAATTTTTTTTCCATTCAGATAATTAAAATAAAAGGCAGTAATTAGAAAATGTGCATGGGATAATGGAAGATGAAGAGCTAAAACCAAGCTTTTTGGAGACAAAAGGAATGGGGAGTCGTGATTTGGAGCTGCCCACAATTTGAGAAAATCTTCTATACAATCGTAGTACCACGTCATCCATATAATAAGCCAATCATCCACTGCCACACGTTCTGAAAATTAAAAAACAACTAAAAAATAAGTTAATGTCTTGCTTTCGGCCTATGAAATGGAATGAACTGAACTTCCTGATATTCACCTACGGGAACTCGCTGTTGAAAGTACTTCGGGGGTGCTAACTACTCGACTTCGCTAGATGGCAAAATAATAATGGACAGACTGGGCTAGACTACCAGGAATGGGCAGTCCAAGAGAACCATATTGAAAAGAGAAAAAATAGGTAATCCCACGCTTTGCTCCAGAGCCTATCGGGGACAAAACGATTATTGATATAAATCCTGGATAGGAGTTCTGCTTGTACCATTCATAGTCTCGCAAAGTAGAAATTCGGAGGTTGAGGAGATATGGAATATCAATATCGATGTTGAAGAAACTCTACATGTCATTTTTTAATTCGTTTGTGGTACCACGTCACCATACCACTGTTGCACCAAAGAATCTCTCACACAATTTATGCACAGGCGGAAAAAAAATATAAAAATAAAAAAAAGCAAAAGCATAAAAATAAAAATAAAAACAAGCTTGATATAATAATTTGACGACTTAGAAATGGGGTAATACAACTTA